>JANJGK010006598.1:0-17500 GCA_039081455.1 Macrobrachium rosenbergii
ATATATATAATATATAAATATAATATATATATATATATATACGTATATATATATATATATATATATATATAAAATTTATTTATTTCAGTTCAGGGCCATATCTATGGAATATACAAAGTAGAGACAATAAAATTCATACAGTCTAGATACACGAGATAGTGATAAACAAGGACAATCGTCAACATCCACACGGTTGCTGAAGTAGTAGTAAAAATAGTGTTCATAATAATGATAATGTGAAAGAAATAATACTGAGAATAATAGTAAAAATATTAAAAATAATATTTAAAAAACAGATTACATCCAATTCATTTCCAGCTAGGGACCTTAGGTGGCTAATTAGAAGTCAGGTCCAGAGGGCTAAATACGAAAAGTTTTAAAAAATCTCACTAATAATAATAATAATAATAATAATAATAATAATAATAATAATAATAATAATAATAATAATAATAATAATAATAATAATACAATAAAAACACTAATGATAATAATAAAATAAAAAACAATAATAATAATAATAATTGTAATAATAACAGAATCTGCAGATGACACTTTAATAAATTACAAAAGAGAGAATAAGTAAGTAGACACAGCAACTCAGGCCACCCCAGTGTGAAGGAAGATACCGCCATTTATGGAACAGGCGCCTCATTATCCCATCTTTCCCACATTTTAGATCTTCTTCTTCTTCTTGCCTCACTGCTCAGGATGCATTGGATAAGTGGTAACGAGAGAGAGAGAAAAAAGTTAAGTATATCTTAGTTTAACCAGACCACTGAGCTCATTAACAGCTCTCCTAGGGCTGGCCCGAAGAATTAGAATTATTTTTACGTGGCTAAGAACCAACTGGTTACCTAGCAACGGGGCCTACAGCTTATTGTGGAATCCGAACCACATTACAGCGAGAAATGAATTTCTATCACCAGAAACAAATTCCTCTTGTTCTTCACTGGCCGGTCGGAGATTCGAACTCGCGACCAACAGAGTGGTAGCCGAGAACGGAACCCGCTCACCCAGAGAGAGAGAGAGAGAGAGAGAGAGAGAGAGGTATTACGATTATTCATTTTGCCTAACAATTCAAGATGGATAATTTTTATGTACGACACCGCTCTTGGTGAGGTCAATTGAGTCGAATTATTGCATTGCAAGTGAAGGATCAGATGATACTGTATAGCGTTACCATAAACAAATTTCTTTATCTTATTTTCTTCCTCTTCTTCTTCTTCCAATTAATAGGATGAAAGATTCTGCTCATTTGAAAAAAATTCTCTGCTTTCCCTTTTCGGTTTGGAACTAATGCATTATGGCTCCAAGAAATAAATGATCATAGAAAACGGGAATTCTGGTGAGCTTGATTCGGTCCTGACTCTCAAGGTGACATTTGTTTATGGCCGTCTCTCTGTTGACAAATATCTTTTTGTGGATTGTCAGGGAATGAAACTGTCGTGATATATACTGTTAATAAAGTACAGGGATTGTCAAGAACTCTGTGGCAGTGCAGGTATCGTAAAGTCCAGTTAGGTTATATTTGAATTATGATTTAATAAACGATGCTAGAATTTTTTAGATAGCGGTTCAGTAGTCTGACTAAAGTGGTCGAGCTCAAACTTCATCATCGGTAATGCTGTAAGGTATGAAAATGAAGTAGCAAGATTAGTGTGGACCTTCGGACTCTGACCAACTGACAGAGATGGGTGTTGACAAGGGAGCAGGCACTGGTAAATCTGAACAAGTCATGACATTGTTTGGAAAATTGTAATATATCTTTTATATCTTTTAATATTATTGGAGGCTAATAATAATAATAATAATAATAATAATAATAATAATAATAATAATAATAATCATAATAATCCTCAATTAGCAAAGCTTGTTGCACTTCAGGTTAAGACTGATTTGATTTTGAGATGAGATTTTCATAAAACTCATTGGCCATAAATCAAGTTATTTTTTCATTTATAAATTCTATTTGGAAATTAACGATTATAAACGTTCAAGCAAATATTACTTGTTCGAAAAATCTTTGTTTTCACGTACTTTAGCTCTTATAAAAATGATTATTTAAAGAAACTTCATTCGAAAGTCTGTACATTAATCCTATGAAGCAAGAAACTTGCTTCTCTCTCTCTCTCTCTCTCTCTCTCTCTCTCTTCAACGTTTGTCCCCTATTCTGTGATTGTTACAAGTTAAATCATTACCACAGAATGAGAGAGAGAGAGAGAGAGAGAGAGAGAGAGAGAGAAATATTTAATAAAGACATTGTGAAGAGTTCCATACCTGTTGACAGAACAGATTTCCTCTATAAATCTATGTGATACTGACAACTATATATTTGTTAAATATTTTGCATACAAACAGAGCTCTGACCAACAGAAGTCGCCTGACCATCCCATAGCCGCAGATCGTGCTGACTTCTGCCAGAAGAGAGAGAGAGAGAGAGAGAGAGAGAGAGAGAGACAATTGTTGGCCAAACTTCTCTCTTCCCTATTTCACGCTCCAAGGAGTTTTTTTCCCCCCAGATGAGAAACAAAGCTTTTCCTTCTGGTGATGAGAAAAAGTTAGACGAAGAAACAGAGAACATTTTTTTTCTTTTTGCCTTTTCTTGAAATTGGAGGAGGGCCGAAGAAGGGACCAGAAACCGAGAAGAGGCGCCTCTGTCCCGAAGGGAGGTCATCAGCCGAGAAGGAATAATCAGAAGGGCGGGTCTCATTTCCAGAAGTTAATTACATCCTCTGGGCCGCCGCCCCCCTCCCCCCCGGGAATGACGGCCTTGGCTGGGCCTACGTGGCCTTCCTCCTCCTCCTCTTCCTCTTCCTCCTCCCCATCCTCCTCCTCCCCCTCTTCCTCTTCCTCCTCCTCCTCCTCTTCCAGCAGCAGTAATTTTCGACATATTCCAGGGAGGATTGGCTGGAATTCCCCTTGTAACGACGGAGACATTATTGTTATCATTACTAGAGAAAACTGTCTTGGGTCAGGGAACTGAAAAAATATATTTCTATATGTGATGCTATAGATACAGCGAGATTTCGAGAATGTGTATGATTCCATAGAGAGAGCTTTCGAAAACCTGTGAGATTCTACAGAAAGAGAGCTTTCGAGAACCTGTATGATTCTATAGAGAGAGAGCTTTCGAAAATCTGTATGATTCTATATGAAGACAGCTTTCGAAAAAGTATATCTTAGTTTAACTAGACTACTGAGCTGATTAACAGCTCTCGAAAACCTGTGAAATTCTATAGAGAGAGAGCTTTCGAAAATCTGTATGATTTTATAGAGGGAGAGAGAGAGCTTTAGAAAACCTGCATGAATCTATATAAAGAGAGCTTTCGAAATTCTGTATGACTATAGAAAGAGCTTTAAAAAATCTGTATGATTCTAAAGGGCGAGCTTCCGGAAACCTATATGATTCTATAGCGAGAGCTTTCGAAAACCTATATGATTCTATAGAGAGCTTTCGAGAATCTGTATGATTCTATAGAGAGCTTTCGAGAATCTGTATGATTCTATAGAGAGAGAGATTTGAAAATCTATATGATTTTACAGAGACAGCTTTAGAATATCTAAATAACTCCCTACATAGCTTTCAAAAATCCGCATGATTCTATAGAGAGCGCTTTTGAGACTCACGCTACTCAGGGTATTTTCTAATGGTCATCATTATTATTATAAAAGAGTGAAAAAGAAAGGAGGTAGGATTTGTTATATAAAATAAAAATCATCAAATTTTCATACATAGACCAAAAACTACCAATAAACAAGATTGTTTCTCAAATAATTAATAATCTCTGTATGGTAAAGTGTGTCATGCCTTTTACCAATAGCCTACGTATAATAAGTTCTATGTTTAATTAAGCGTCGTTCAGCCCAGGACTACATATCTCACTGCTAAACGTAAAGTCCCTTTAGACTTAGTGTGTACAAAAGCAACTATATAATAACCAACTAATACAAAGACCGAAGAATTTCCTTGGCAGTTTCTCAGCTACGTGAAATCCTCAAACCTCCGATATTCGCGAAAACCTCCGATAACGCTGGCAAAATAGAAGCCACGCATGCGCCACATCTGAGAGGTTTTTTGCCGGCGAACGAAGATTAGATGAATGAAGTATACTGAGGAGATTAACAGCTCTCCTAGGGCTGGCCCGAACGATTAGACTTATTTTACGTGGCTAAGAACAAGTTGGTTACCTAGCAATGGAACCTACAGTTTATTGTGGAATCCGAACCACATTATACCAAGAAATGAATTTCTATCACCAGAAATAAATTCCTCTAATTATTCATTGGCTGGCCGGAGAGTCGAACGCGGGCCCAGCAGACTGCTAGTCAAGTACGATAACGACCCGTCCAACGAGGAACTAATTAGATGAGTAGGAGATTGCCTCTGCATGGGACGCTGCTATAATGGAACTGATGGACTCATTTTCGCGAAGACAATTTGCATTATCTGCTGAAGAGCACCATTTAGCCAGAGATGAATTATACCTTTTATGAGATGAGGTTGTGAGAGGATAATTGACACCGCTCCTTGCGAGTTTTTGTGTTTCGGGGTTTAGAGTCAGAATTCTCATTCACGTATAACTCGCGCGCATACACACACACACACTCACACTAGAAATGGGTATAGCTAGCTGTCTGAACGATTTTCAAATTACTCAAACTCAGCTTAGTTTTGTATCCTTTATAATTCGGCAGTAAATGCTGACAATCAATTTTCAAAGTTGCCAGATATTGATTCCTAGAGAATCTGATCCTCATCAGGAAGCCAAACAAGCTCTGCAGTGAACATATTTATTCCATACAATTTTATTCCACACATTAAGCCACTTTCAACTTAAACAGAGGCAAAAGACCAAAGCATAAAATTATATACTGAAACAGCACAATCTAAAGGAATTTCACACTTGAAAATAAATATTTAAAAAAAAATTTAACAATCTTACCATCAATAAAAACATACCACTCATAAAGAAACACAATGAATTAAAATAATACAATTCAATGAATTACAGTAGCCATTAAAAACTAAGTTTGAGTAGTATATTTTCTTGATGGTAACGTATTTTAAGTTTTTTCTAGATATTTAATCTGGAGTGTGAAACTCCTTTGGATTGTACTTTACCAGTATATACAGTAATTTCATTTGTTGGAATTTTTCCTCTTTTTAGGTTCAAAATGGCTTAATGTGTTAAAGCCGAAACGTCTCTATGGAATATAGCGCTTGTTTGACTGTTCCTTCTGAGGAAATGATAATGAAAAATTTAACCTAAAAATCATCGTGATTCTGACATCATATTTGCAGTAGCATGTATTGCTTTCAACATAAATGATTTACTAGGTAATAAATACGAAAGAAGAATATTCTACACAGCAAATAACCGAGAGGTTTATTTTGACTTCCGAAGCAAGCGACCTTCTTCAGCCGTCACAAAAAACACATCCGACATTTTCAGAGGCGAAAAGCTTCCCAGTGAAGGACGAAATGGACAAAAACATTGCCCCTGGCCATGTTGTGGTTCCTGAGATGAACGGAAACAGATGTTTTCAATGAAGTGTAGATAAAATATTTTTATTTTTTTATCTTTCTTGATAAGACAAATTTCAGTTATAAATTTTATTTTGGCTCTGGGACATCGACGGGTTGGTTACAACTCAAAAGAGTTGAGTTTAACATTTTCATTTTGTCCTTTGTGAATAGAAACTTTTAATTCAATTAAAAGATCTCTTTTAGTGCTAAAGACTGTCTTTTATTGTAAGAGACAACAGCAGAATCTGCACCTACAACATCCTCGACTTCGTTTAGAGATGAATGAGTTTTTGTTTGAGAAACAAACACTTTGTTATATTTGTATATCAAAAGGATCTGCCGTGAATTATACCATCAATAAAAAAAAAGAGAGTATTTGAAAGTAATTCAACAAGATGTTCACAAGTCACAAGTAAAAAACGATTAAGAATTATTATTATTATTATTATTATTATTATTATTATTATTATTATTATTATTATTATTATTATTATTATTATTTAGTTGAAAAGAATGGCATTCTGTATGCGGTTCACCTTATGTGTTGCCTTCTCAACTTGACGTATAAGTTTCTTCGTTTCAGCAGGTGAATCGTAAAGCAGCCGTCCGAATTTCATTTATCATTCCGGCGCTTCAGTAGTCGTTCTACCACTGAAATGGATTTGAATGTCACCAGGGGTACATGGGGGGGGGGGATTTATACCCGAAAACGGGTTTACAAAAGAATTTTTCATTGGTCGGTCATAATCCCGGAGCTCTCCCTTTGACTTTAAATCTGTCTGACCATGAAAAGGATTTGAATGTCACCAGGGGTACATATGGGGAGTATTTACACCTCAAACGGGTTTACAAAAGAGTGGGGACGATTTTTCATTAGTCGGTCATAACCCCAGAACTCTCCTTTTGGCTGTGAGTCTGTCTGACCTTGATTGGTTGGAGCCATGGAGCTTTGTTCGTGGCTCGAGGAGGAGGGTGGCTGTGTTGTTGTCTCGGGTGCGTCTCGTTGTTCTCTTGATGGTGGTCGGCAGGATGAGGGTTTATTGAGTAATATTTAACATAGATTTCCAACGTAGAATGGCGATGGCCTCCTTATAGTGGAGGCAGTGTTGGTTAATGTTGCCATCAAGGATTCTGGTATTCCTTATGATCTATTGGCTAGGGGGGCGTTGCCAAGTTCCCTCATTTAGATGGACGGCGATCCTCTTACAAAGGAGAGTCGTCATACCAATGCAATGTAAGAATGGTGGCATCCATTCTTGGGGAACAGTATTTGGTAGACAGCAGCTCCTCTCCTCTTCATGGGATCGCTGCTGATGTAGGGACTGTTCTTCATGAGATACTGGCCAGTCCTCCAATCTTTTTAATAGATGATGTTCTTCAGGGCTGCCTCGTTCTTCTTGTACTCTTGATTTATGTAGTAGACATGACAGTCGACCTTACGATCTATTATAAGGTTCAGAAGACTGCCCAGCACCTCATAAAGAACAGCCCCTCCATCAGCAGTCATCCCATGAAGAGGAGAGGAGTTGTCTACCAAATACTATTCCCCAAGAATGGGTGCCACCATTCTTACATTGGTATGACAATGACTCACCCTTCTAAGATGATCGTCATTCATTTGCATGGGGGGGGGGGCAGTGTGCCAAAACTGCATGAGGGATCATGGCAACACTGCCAAAGCCAATGTACCCAAAGGAATACCAGAATCCGTGAAGGCGACATTGACCACCACTGCCTCCGCTAGCAGGAGGCCCTTGCTATTCTACAGTGGAAACCTAAGATAAATATTACGCAAGATACCCTCCTCCAGCCGATCAACAACAGGAGAATGAGATGCACCCCTGAGACAATGACACAGGCACCTTCCTCCTTGAGCCATGAGCAAAGCTCCCTGGCTCCAATCAATCAAGGCCTGTGTCACTCATACAGACTTGTGACCAAAAGGAGAGTTCCCGGGATATGACTGGCCAAAGAAGAATCGCCCCCCTTTTTTCGTAAATCAGTTTTCGGGTATAAATACTCCCTGTATATACCCCTGGCAACGTTACTACTCGGCTCTTGTAGCAGTAGCATCTCTCTCTCTCTCTCTCTCTCTCTCTCTCTCTCTCTCTCTCTCTCTCTCTCTCTCAGAGAGAGAGTCCTTTGGCAAATGTGTGGCAGCGAGTGATAGTGTCAGCCAACTCCTCTCCAGCTGATCAATCAGCGACAATGAGAACCTTCTGTTCAGCAAAGCACCAGCCAGCAGTGCCTCACTCCCTTAAAGCAATGAGAGAATCTCTCTCCAAAAAATATAAGCATCTCCACTGTTCCCCCATCACCTCTCTTTCCTGGACCCACCTCTTTCCCCACAGACAGTTGGCAATCTCCATACAGTCATGAACTCTCTCACCCAGCCCACAGTCATCCAGCGCTTGGATGGCGGCTGAGACTTGGAAGTGGACGATGTCTTCTTTTTCAGATGCAACTGAACCAGCGCGACCTGACCTCAACTCTGCCACCTCTGATGAACCAGAACACACCTCAGCCATGGATATTAATGATGAAAATGGCGGTTTTATCCTTGTGACCAAGAAGAGGAACAAACAAGGACTCCTAGCAGACACTGCCCACCATGAGACTATATATATGGTCACCCCACCTATGGATTTGTAATCAAATATCCAGTTAGGATATTTAAGGTAAGGCCTACCTTACAAGGTGATCTCATGGCACTGCCATAAAATGAAGAGACAGATCTATGGATGAGAAGCAATGCACAGTATTTCCAATTACAATTAAACCCCAGGGAAAGACTCATAAAATGTACACTAGTACACTATGCCATTATTGCCACTCCAACATAAATGCAATTCTTGGCCACCCAAAAGTTGTCAAGGCAGAGAAATGCACCAAAAAGGGGTTCAAACCCTCACCTGACCAAGAAAGTACTCATCCTGTGGAAGGGAAAGCAACCAGAGAAAATTAACTTAGGAGTATGGGGCGCCTTCCCTGCCACTGACTACACTCCAGAGCCTCTGAGATGCTACAACTGCCAGAGGCACAGACACCACAGCAGTGCATGCGCTGCCCAGACAGTGTGTGGTGTGCGCAGTGGCAGGCATCCCACTCAAACCTGCACGGACAAGCACAAGTCGGGAGAACTCACCAGAGCAAGATGCCCTGCGTGCCAGGACAGCCACCATGCCTGGAATAGAAAATGCCCTATAAGGCTTCTTAAGATTGACAGACTTGAGGGCATCACACGTAGAAGCCTCCCCAGCCAAGAGCAGCCCACCAGACCCTGCCAGACAGTCCCAGCAATCACCCACCAGCAGAGGCCACAGTCATACACAGCAGCAGCTAATAGGCCTCGAACAACCCCCAAAGTTGCACAGTCAACCCAACCATGCAAGCAGGTCCAGAGAGCAGGGACACCAGCCTCATCACACACCAGACCAAACCCAGACCAACCTCATGTGACTAAGAAACCGTCAACCAGTGCCAGAAGGAAATCATCTTCCCAGATCCTCTCACTCCATTCCCTAAGCCCACCACATACATACCATCCTCTTCCAATGCCACATTCAGAACCACCAACCCCGCCTCCCCAAAGCCATACAACCCTGTTTTCCCTCCTCCCCAACCCCACAGGTACAACATCCTCCTAGCACTGAGAGGCAATAGGTATGTTGTGTGCAGCGAGAAGTTCTCCAACTTCCTAATATGCATGCTACAAACATTCACTGACATGTGCGGCATCCAGTTCCAAGATGACCAAGCTCCTCAACACAACAGAGCAACGTGACGCAGATCGATGCCAGCGCGAATAAGCAGTAGCAGTGCAAATTGTGCTGCAAACACAGTCGGTGTCAACTCCATCCCCAGTGCCAGCGTCAGGTTCATCCCCAGTGCCAGTGTCATCACACCCAGTGCCAGTATCAGTGAAATAGGTGGCAGTGAAAGTGCAAGTGATGTAAATGAGTGCAGTGATATGCAAACCATCAAAATCTGACAGTGGAATATTCTCAGTGTAAACCAGAAATACACATTCCTACAAGCACACACACACAAACACAAAACTATGATATCATACTGTTACAGGACACACTAGTTAGGGAAAGTGCCAATTTCTCCTCGAGTGGATACAGGGTCTACAGAACACCATGCACTGACATGAAAAGGGGTTTAACAACATTTGTTACAAACATAATTCCATCTAAAAAAAAATAAAACATTTCAAGTGGGGAAGACACAGAAACAGTGTGTAAAAATCACAATTGCCAACATGAAACTCGCAATAAACAACATCTACAGGAATCCAAATGGCTCCTTTGAGAGGGAAGCAATGTTTAGCACAGGAACACAGGAAAATACCTTCATTGCTGGGGACTTTAATGTACATCACCCTTTTTTGAACTCACAACACAACAATCCAACAAGTCAACACCTACACCAGTGTACCTGCTAAATAGTGGAGTGCCACCTCGTCTAAGAGGAGGCAGGCTGGACCTATTATTTAAAAATTCAGCCTTAAGGAAGCAAGCAACATGGAAGTTGCATGAAGACATCAAGTGATCATATGACCATTAAAATTGGCCTACAACTCAAAAAACTGCCTCCCATAGCCATGTCCCCCCCCCCCCTTCCCCAATGAGAGATGGAACCCCAAGTTTGCCAACTGGGTGGTTTTTTATCCCACCATGACAAAATGGGCATGAACTACCTAGAAAAACCATCAAAGAACACAGAGCTCTTCTATGAGGAGTTCTTAGGCAAACTTAAAAAGGCAGCAAATGCCTCCAGCCAAGGTTCAAACAAGCCAGGACCAACCACAAGGATGCATGTTATTATTGTGTTAGAGTCAGAGAACTCAAGGCCAGTGTCAACAGAGTTAGAAAACTCTTTTGGCAAAATCTGTCAGATGACATGCAGACTCCTCAGAGGGGTAATAGCTCATGCCAAAGTAGAGACAAAAGAGAACAAATTACAGGCATGGTACACATGGTGTGCCAACATTAGCAGACATAAGTAACCCAAATCTGGAAATTCCTTGCAAAAATTGCAGGAAAGGGCAGGACAGTGCACAGCATCCATCCCAACTCTCAAGAAGAAATTGACAATATAGCTAGGAGAGAGGTATCCTAAGCCCCTTCCTATTCAATATCCTAATGGAGAACCTAGCCTGCCTAGAACTACTGCTGGGAGTAGAGGTCTTTATATATACTGATGGTGTTTGCATCGTCAGCACAAACCCTCTAAGACCCTTCCATGAGATGCAAGAAGTCTTGAAGCAAATAGAAGAAAAATGCACACAACTGGGACTTACGATCAACATAAATGAGACGAAAACCATGGCAATAAAGCATGGTCAAAACCCTCCCAACCTTCTGCTGAAGGTAGACACCACAGACTGGGTGGACAGCTACACATACCTGGGAGTCTGCAACGCAAACACACTATCTGCCGAGAAAGAGATACAGCACCTCAAGGGTCCAAACAAGAATGGGGCTCAATGTTCTAAAGAAGATTGCATAATGCAAGAAGGAGCCACATATCATCTGCTTAGAAAGTTCTACATGTGAACCATCAGGGAACAAGTAGAATACGCAGCACCAGTTCTGACAAGTCTCAGGAAGGATTAGCAGCAGAGGCTGGAGGCCATCCTGAACAAAGCCATGAGACTAATGCTGGGGGCAACCTTTGTGGACGATGTCTCCTGAAAACGTAAACATAATTATAATCTCTCATTCACAGGATATGCCAAAGAAATGCTGCTATGCTGCACAAAGCTATCAGAAGCAACAGAGATGGACCACTCAAGGATAAAATGCAAGCATGCATACAGTAAACCCCCCGTATTCGCATTCTCATGATTCGCGGACTCACGCATTCGCGGGTTTCTCTGTGGAACATATCTAGCCATTATTCGCGGAAAATTCGCCCATTTGCGGTATTTTTCACTGAGAAATATTCACTAATTACTGTATTTTCATATAATTTTCATGAATAAATGCGCTTTTTGTGATAAAACTATTAAAATACTCAGGTATAAGCATTTTTACAGGGTTTTTCTTGTGTTTACACTATCAAAATGGGCAGTTCTAAAGTGTTTTCAGAGGGGTTTTAAGTATTCGCGGATTTTAGCTATTCGCAGGGGGGTGTGGTACGCATCCCCCACAAATACGGGGGGTTCACTGTAGACCTGCATGAGGAGATAAATCCTCCTAAAACACATACTGGCAATAGACTCCAAACCCTGAGATAACTAGATATGCAGTGAAAGACATGACAAAGGGCATCCCACCTGAGGGATACCAAGAACTAGCTCGCTGGGTCAAAGAACCAATCTGGTATAACTTTATAGAACTACTGGCAAGCAAAGCACTGTGCACAGCATCACAGATGAGGACTGTGGTAGAAGAGGCAATCAGGGTCACAGAAACTGACAACACATATTACACAGGTGGATCCAAACAGCGGCAGTGGCAGCAGCAGTAGTAACCCAAAACTTCAAAGGAAGCTGGAGGCTGTCCAACAATGCTTCCATCCTACATGTCAAACTAATGGCAATCTTCAAAGCCTTAGAGGACTCCTTCTGAAAAAAAGGGCGCACAACAGTGCCCACCAACTCCAAAGGAACAATCCTCACACTCAAAGCGACCCAGCCAAAAGAAAATGTGACATTGATATCAGCAATCAAATTAGTGGCCAAGTCACATCAAGCTGTTGGCAGAAGGGTCATCCTCAACTGGATACCTAGTCATTTGGGAATCCAGGGAAATGAAGAGGCCAACACCCTAGCCAAAAGTGCTCTCAGCTACAGTATAGTGAGCATAAAGATACAACCATCGCTCATACAACTAAAAGAAATTGCAAAGATATGCCTGACTTCAAGAAGAAAGTGAAGTAGGATGGCACTAATTACAAAATGCAAAAACCTCCAAGTGGAACGTGGATATCACAAATCTCAAGCCCCATGACATCACAATGCAAACTACGAGAAAACTCTGTCATCACACACAGGCTAAGGCTAGGATATCTATGCAGCTGGCAACTTACTGGGAATGATGACAGGTCATGCCAGTACTATGACCGAGCTGTGAATCAGCCCCTAACCCACTATGTAGCAGACTATCCAGAGACACAGCCTCTCAGGTCGAACCTCGCTGAAAATGAGTAGACACCGGCACAGATCACCAGACACATCTTGGGTGACATAGGAATGCATGGGAACTTCCTGTTGTCCCATCCCCCACCAAGTTAAAAGGACAGAAAGTGTGAGAGCAAAAGCTGCTCATCTCTATGCATGATGGTTTTTTTCTCCCAGGTAAAAGTGTAAGTGGGACAGCAAAAGGTGCTAAGTTTTGTTCATGAAGTTCTTTTTTTATCAACACAGGCCACCTTTCCCTCAAAAACAAGCTCACTTCCTTTTCCTTCTCAGCCCTCACTGCTATAAACCGTTCTCTCCTACTGATAGGGAACCTTAAGGCTAAAAGTGGTTGCAAACCTGCCTGTCCCCCTCTTTCATCTTCACTAACTACCAAAAAAAGCACTGCTTTTTGTCTTTTCACAGATCAACACAGTTACCGGCTGCTCCAGGAGCAAGAGCCTGAACCAGCACAAGGATGGCTTAATCTTATACAACAACAACAAACCCTGCTGACATACATATCCTTTTCAATGGTAGAACGACTACCGAAGAGCTGGATAATAAATGAACTTCGGAAAGCTGCTTTATAATTTACCTGCTGAAAGGAAGAAACTTATGCGCCACGTTGAGAAGGCAACATGTAAGTTCAACGGCATAAAGAATGCCATTCTTTTCAACAAAGTTTGCCTAAAAGGGGGTCTCCTTTTATTATTATTATTATTATTATTATTATTATTATTATTATTATTATTATTATTATTATTATTCAGATGAACCCTATTCATATGGTATAGGCCACTGATTTGAAATTCTAACTTCCCAGAATAAGGAGCTCATTTGAAAAGAAATTACAGAAGATGACAGGAACTATAGAAAGAACAGATCAGTTGTCAGAAAACAAATTAAATTACAAATTAAATTAAACTAATAGTTAATACATAAAAATATTATTACACTGTTAAAAGTGCAAAGAGAAATGTTTTAGGGTAGTAATGTACTGCACTGTACCTCAGCTTGAACTTCTGATATTTTAATTGCACAACATCCACATGGAGACGGTTCCACCGTCCAACTGTGACAAGAGAATTTGAAATATGAACATTTCAGCTCCAAAACTCCATTACGTCAACTTACGAATGCATTACAATTTTGAATCAATAAATGTCATAGATGGGCGCCTGTATCAACATCATAAATTCTATTGAGTCGAAAATATTTATTGGGGGACTGATATTAACCCTAACGTATTTACATACTCCTTCAATTCAAAGAGCAACATAAGAGAAACATTAATAAAAATAAAGATGAGACAGGAGAAGACTTATTCAGGAATATTTCTCAGACGGGAAATTTTCTCTAATTTGATGACAGCATTATTTCGGGATGACTTTCCCTTGGCGAAGGTATGTAAAAAAAAATCCACTGCCAGTATTTAATCCATCTTTATAGCCGCGCAGACGTTTATAGAGAGAGAGAGAGAGAGAGAGAGAGAGAGAGAGAGAGAGAGAGAGAGAGAGAGAGAGAGAGAGAGAGTAGCATTGTAGCATTCCAACCGCAAATGGATATGTGTCCGAGAAATTCGGAGATAAGTTTGGGGAAGTTGGTGCTCGTTCTTGGCATCTTCCCAGTTCTGCAACTTGGGATTCTGTGCTCCAACATTCGCGCTGTGAATAGTTGTGGCATTGACGAATCTGCTGGAATAGTTTGCTTGATAGTTAGCTCAATAATTCTGAATTCCGCTTCTGTTTCTCACACTCCAACAGTCTGTTAATGACTGATTTATGTTTTTCCAGTGGGAACGAAATCATTGCTAGTTGATACTGTATTTTGAATCTGCAGAGGTAAATTTACATTTGAATTTAGGTAACTCATCATTGTTGAATACAGAAAAATAGGCACTGAAATACCTTCTTTCTGTATGCTTCTGTAGGGACCAATGGTGAGAGAGGGCGAACACGGGCTGGATAACGGATAACCTCAATGGATAGTCTAACCGATGCACTTTCTTTTTATCATATAGTAAGCATTATAAGATAATGAGCGTATTGATTTTATTCACAAGCCAAAACCAAGAAACTGCCTACTAGCCTTACGCCAAAGCGAACACCAAAATGGAAAATAAATACAGGCAGGACAACGTCCGGAAAACAGCGACCCCGACATAGAATTAAGCACAGAAATATAAGAGAAGAAAAAGACGACTACGCCTCTATTCCTGAAAATAACAAAGGATAAGTAATCCTAAAGGAAAGTATTACGACAGAAGGAATACCAATAGGATACTGAAATGGGAGTGTTATATTATCGTCTGCTCAGCAACAAAAGCCACAAGCCTGTTTGCTACAAATTGTCTCTTCCAAGATTCTTCATAAGGTAACCCTGTTTAAAGCAGATTGTTTTAAGACGTGTTGTTAAGAAGACATCCCCATTGGTAGTGGATTTCCTTCCACGTGGTGTCAATTACTTTTGTAGTTTTGAAAGGTTTTCCACACTTGGCTTGAAATTTCTTTTTATCCGTAACACGAGAATCGTGTATGTCGCTAGAAATAGTAGTTTGCTATCTCAATTAGGTGTTTTTCAGTTCCTTTTATATCTATGGTGACTTAAAAAGCTTTTCTTAAATCTATTACCACTAGTTTCTAACATTTCTTAGCATATGCTTCTTGTACATAAATGCACACACGCATCCTTACGAGCGCTTACACACACATACACACACACAAACACATAATATCTATCAATATCTTTATCTATCTATCTATCTATCTATCTATCTATCTATATATATATATATATATATATATATATATATATATATATATATATATATATATATATATATATATATATATATATATATATATATATTCAATTTAAAAGAGATAGTATCTATAATGATTTTATTGTCGTGTAATATTTTCCTCCAGATTAAAAAATTTATTATATCAAATGAGGCTAACTGTTTATCTGCATTTTAATTTTTCTCACGTAATCTCGTTAAGAGAATTTTTAAATTCATTCTACTTAAAACTCTGTCAGGTAGTTTTAGACTTATGGCGAATGTTTTGTAATTCTAATACTGATTTAGCTTTTCATAGTCACTGTAAGCCTGTTGTATAAAATAATGTATCTAGGTTTCACATCATACTGTCATTTTAAACGCTAATTGTTTTATTAACACCATCTTACGAATATGGTTAAATCACAATAATCTTATTTATTAAAGGGAATAGTGCTGATAACAAAAGTAACTGTTTTGGCAGTAAAGATTTCTCTTTTCAACAAACAAGATGGCTTGAAATTAATTGTAGAAATATACTGCTTCTGTGACAGCTATTGCCTTGAGAGCTTCTGCCAGAGATTTATCTCTTTTCAGCAGAGTGGTTCATAGTGGCAGGTTTCTGTTCCTTAACGCTATCAGTTATGACTTTGGACCATCGACGGGTGGTCTCTCGTTTGCAAGTTTTACGCAAGGTGTACTTTAACTGAAAACCTTCGCAATCACAATCGATCACTGATCCTTTCTTCGTGCCGAGAGCGACCACATTTGCTGAGCAGCAGAAGCACCAATATGCAGCAAATGTGACTCGCTGTCGAACTTCTCCAAAGTTCCAGAGGTCCTTCATTCCTCACACCGTTGGACTGTGGAACAGCCTCCCTTCTGAGGATGTTATGCAATTAGAACCTCAGAAGATCAAGCGAAGAAGCAATGCAATACTACCCTGACACAATTCACATTACATTTAAATAATGTACTTACATTTATAGTTATCTATTTATGAATTTATTAATTTATATTTTTTTTCTTTTTTAATAAGTGATCTCCTCTTTCTGTATTTCCTGTTAGCTCCTGTAACTTCTTCCATATTCTCTGGTAGCTTGAATTTCAAGTCAATGGCCCCTGAGGACTCACTCCATATGAATAGGGTTCATCTTCTGAATAATAATAATAATAATAATAATAATAATAATAATAATAATAATAATAATAATAATAATAATAATAATAATAACAACAACAAATTACGGCAATCTGAAATGCTTTGCTTGGGTTATGTTAAGGTTTGTTACATTATATCGGAATTAATCCCAACACCCCAAAATAGCAAAAATGGAACGCAAAATTCTTTTCCAAATCTGAAAAAGGGGTTTCTGTAATGTGATGAAGGTTATGACGATCAAAACCATAAATTTAGTACGTTACAATCAAGTTCCTCACACAATTGAAGATATATATATTTATATGCCACTGTGATGTGATAACGGTGTTAAGATGCAAACAATTTAAACTCGGGCAAATAGAGAAAAGAACGCGGTTATGCTTTAACGACCCAGTATGAAACAAAAAAAAAATAAACTTAAATAAACTAAAAACATTTAAGGTTAATTTTAACATCAGTAAAAAGCAAGAGATTTCCTTTATCTTTTGCTGCAACATTTTCCCTCTACGCTGTTCCCATGTCTCCTGCAATTTTCTGGGCGAGCGCAAAGATTAAATTTCCTCTTAAAAGGAAACTAATTAAGGGACCATTTCGGCTTGCTTTGCGCTTCAGAAATGCCGATGCAGATTCTCAGCTTCTTGGGAGGAACGCAGAATTCTCGAGGAATTCTCTGTCAGTGAAGGAGTTCCGATCTCTCTCTCTCTCTCTCTCTCTCTCTCTCTCTCTCTCTCTCTCTCTCTCTCTCTCTCTCTCTCTGGCCGAGGCACAAATTAAGCTGCTATGCTTCATCTCTCTGAGACCCTGCTTATTACTGAGTGACTGATATATCTTCCAGTTTCAGCTTCTTGCATTAAGCAAAAATTCTGACATGAAAATCTCACGGAATCTCATTTTTCCCTT
>JANJGK010006598.1:22500-36277 GCA_039081455.1 Macrobrachium rosenbergii
AAATATAAATATATTTATATATATATATATATATATATATATATATATATATATATATATATATATATAATGACCTTTTTTAAGCATCACTCGCAACCCCTCATTCACTGGCTGCTTCCACCACATTGGGACCCACTGCCATTTACACACATCCGGTCCAAAGAAGCCCTTCAAGTGACGAAGCCTTCGAATTTCGAATGAAGTTCATATTGTACAGACCCGTTTTTCCATTTCATGATTCTGAACATGATACCCAAATTGAAGATTTTTAAATGCATAAAAATGTGATGATATTTGATATTTATGAGTGTGATTAAAGTACTTTTATTATTATGATTGACTTGAATATAGAAGTCAGGCAGAAGCGCAAGCACTGGGACCTATGAGGTCATTCAGCGCTGAAACAGGAATTGACAGTAAAAGGTCTGAAAGGTGTAACGGGAGGAAAACCTCAAAGCAGTTGCACTATGAATCAATTGTTGGGAGAGGATGGAAAGTAAGATGGAAGGAAGAGTATATGAAAGGAGGTACATTAAAAGGAACGAAAGGGGTTGGAGCTAGGGGCCGAAGGCACGCTGCAAAGAACCTTAAGTAATGCCATGCGGTGCACTTACTGACAGCACTACCCCTTTACCAATTTATTATTAAGATACACATTCTCTTATTCTGTGGAAAGTAAGGAAAACAATTAATTTCCATAAGGGTCACGATCTTATAGGAAAGTCCTTCCCAATGTCCCGGATTCAGAAGATACCTGCTTTGCTGCAAGTCTAGTCCAAGTGGTAATGAGTCCCAATGAGGCTCTAAGAATACTCGCACGGAAGGAATCTGGAATGCGAGGGTTGAGATTCTTACTAAACAGCACTTTGTCGTAATTCCTGTTATTCTAAATATAAAACTGAGAAAAAGGGTTTTATTATAAATTAAGAAAGTCATAACACTTCTAACGGTTCATGAAGAAAAACTCTCAAGGTGCAGTAAAACATTTAATAAACACAAGCTGGTAACTTTTTGGACACACCAAAAACAGCTTGGATACAAGTCAACGATTCATTGGTAGACCTAAACAGTCATTCATATAATTTTCCAGCATTTTCTCCACTTAGAGTGGCGGGCTAGTTTCAGCATGATTGTTTTCTCCCTGTTGGTGTTATGGATGTGACAAGTTGCTGACCTGTGTTTATGACATATTTTACTGCAGTGTGGACTGTGTTCAACCTGTTTGTGATATGTATGTGATAAGATGCTTCCATGTGTTTATTACATGTTTTACTATATTGCGGAGTGTTTTCAGCCTGTTTGTGATATGTATGCCAACATTATCATTATTATTCAGTAGATGAAACCTTTTTATATTAAAACAAGCCCACAGGGGCCACTGACTTGAAATTCAAGCTTCCAAAGATTATGGTGTTCACTAGGAAGAATTAAGAGGAAGTAAAGTGAAATTCAGAAAGAAGAGATCCCACTTATCAAAATGGAAAAAAATTAGATAAATAGATGAAAATAGTGTTAAAATGTAAGAAGGATAGTATTCGGGTAGTAATGCACTGAGTTTTTTCTTGAACTTCTGAAGCTCCAATTGCACATCATCCTCTGAGAGGCTGTTCCACAGTTCAACGTTGTGAGGAATAAAGGACCTCTGGAACTGAGAGGTTCTACAGTGAGGCACATTTACTGCATATTGGTGCTTCTGCTGCTCATTGAGTCTTGTTGCTCTCGGCAGATAAAAGGGGATCAGGGATCAACTGTGAATGTTTAAGATCTCTGTTAAAATACAACTTATGAAAAAGTGACAAGCAAGATACCATCCATCGAAGGTCCAAGTCATAACTGCTACTATTAAGAAACAGACACCTACCACCACGAGCCACTCTATCTAAAAGAGATAAATCTCTGGCAGAAGCTGACATCCAGACTGAAGAAAAGAATTCTTGTAACAGAGGTACAAATGACCTAAAACAGGTTGCACTGACTTTATCACTTATAAATATATGAGGTTTTACGAACAATACCTAACTTTCGTGCAGCATTTGCTGAAACTTTCAGTAGAGGTTTCTCAAAGTTACACCTAGAATAGTTAAAGCTTCAGACTCATTCAGCAAAGTTCCATCAACCTGAAGGAGAGGATGGGATGGGAAATCTGTACAAGATCTGCTAATCAATAATGTTTTCGTTTTACTAGAGTTCAGCCTCATACCTCACTGATTACACCATTCCCTGATCCAGTCCGTGTCCTGATTAAGGCTGAGGGCAGCTTCATTTCTCATAAGTGGAGATTTTACTACACCCACAAGTGTTGCATCATTGGCATGCTGAACAATCTTGTTTTCAGGCCAACAACCATACCACTTGTATACACTAAAAATAACAGTGGACCAACAACAGAGCCCTGTGGAACTCTGGGCACAATAGACCTTGGTTCACTAAAGATCCCATCCACAGCAACTCGCTGCTTCCTACCTGTAAGGAAATCTTGAGGTAATCCTAAAACTAATCCACCCACTCCCAAATTTCTGAAGTTCATAAGCAAGTGTCTTGTGATTTAATAAATCGAAAGCAGCACTAAAATCTGTTTGAATTACTCTGCACTCAAAACCCTTATCAAGGTTCCTTTGCCAATGGCATGTCAAGTATGAAAGAGCATCGCAGGTGTGTGTGTGCATACTGACTATCAGATAACTAGCCTTTAGATTCCACATACTTATATAGTGGTTTAAAAATAAGTTTTTTCAGCAACTTTGGAGAGTACAGGGAGAACAGAGACTCGCCTGTAGTTTCTGCAGTCAGCAGATATGCCATTCTTGGGAACAGGCACTATATCAATAAGCTTGCGCTCATCCACAAAAATACTATGTCGACATAAAAATCGATAGAATCTACTAATCTTGGGAGACAACACACTAGAAACTTTTTTAAAAACAAAAGGGAAGAAACCATCAGGATCTTCTCCAACCCAGCTGTCAAGATGATCCAGAATTTGCTTACTTTCCCTGGAGCGAAATGTAAGTTTGGTAAGAATAGGTTCAAAATGACAAGTATCAGTGAGAGGGACAACCTCAGCTGATTGGTTAGCTCAAAAAGCTCGATGAAGCAGTTCAGCCTTTTCTCTAGGGCCAGTAACCAATCTACCATCTTCTGTTAGTGGTGGAATGGAAGACAAGCCTCACCCAAAGATAGATGATGCCAATTTGGTCTACCACAGATGAGGCTGAGTAATTCCTTCAAGTTTTCTCTTCAAGGAATTATTGTAATTTCTCTCAGCTGGATGGTAAGTTCTATTCGCAGTGTGGTGAGACAACAAAAATGGTGCAATTTTCATTTGAACGATTTTGTCTCCATGCACTGAATTTGATCTGTTTGTCATGGTAGGCTCTTGTACATGTAGAATTAAACCATGGTTGGTCCTATGTCCTAAATTTTATAACCTTTCTAGGGACATATCTTATTAAAATAGCCATCAGCATTTCATTCTGCTTCTGTTTGGGATCTAATATAGCTATTGAAATATTAAGTGACTGACAAACTTCAGTAGGGCAATCCCAAGTGGGTCTTAGCAAGGCAGTTTTTTCAGTGGTGGAATTAGGAATATACTGATTGACAGGTATGTCTATCTCAATGGTACAATGATCAGAAGTGCCTACATATTCACAGACCTTGGACTTGACAATAGCTGGAACATCTGTAAAAATGAGGTCTAATGCACTACCAGAAATGTGCGTGAGTTCCTTAATTAGCTGGACAAAATCGGAGGCTACACAGACCTAAAGAACAGACCGGCCTTGTTATCTGTGGAATTTGAATTTAGCCACTCACTGAACTTTGCATTGCAATCTCCACAAACAATGAATGAAGCTTTTAAATCCTGTGTCAGAGCCATACTAATCCTTTCCAAAAGACAGTCATATACAGAATCGTTGGTATTTGGATTGCAGTAAGCAGCAAATACGTAAACACAGTAGAACTTACTGAAAATTTTAAAGCAAAGGACTTCATGGCAACTGCACTCCAAATTTTTCAAACGATAAATAGGTTGTATGAACTTGGTGTATACAGCCATACCTTGCGCATGTGGTATGCTACAACGATAAATAAAATCAGGGCCTCAAAACCCATGATTAAAAGCTCGACCTTTGATTTGTTACTACTTACAAGAGTGTCAGATAAAAATATCAAATCGTAGTTACAGGCACAACTCTGGAGATCAAGAAAATCTGACCTGAAGCCCAGAATATTTGAGTGGAGTACTTTGCAATTTTTCTTACTATAATAAGTAACAGGCCTAGGGTTCAGCTCAATGTCTCACGAAAGAATTAAAATCAACAACATAAAATCAGTATCAAAACTAATAAATAGACTCATAACACTAATATTGTAAATAAAACAACAGAATAAACAACAATACCACCAACAACAACAGTATTTACATTATCTACAAACATTCTGTTGAGAATATAAATACATGTCACCAAATGTCATTGAAAAAAGTGCTGGAAGCAACTGGTTGACAAAGTGGGGCCGGCACACCTTATAAGGCAAAAGAAATCTGCCAGGTTTGCCACAACAACTGGGGGAGGACGGTCAGGATGGATTTAGAAATAAAACATTCAGAAGGAAAAGATTAGGTGAAGACGAAGGCACTGTCCTGATAACCCACCAGGCAACTTTCGCTTTCCCATCAGCCTGCCCTACACTCTTTTCGAAAAAACAGGAAAGTGGACGAAAGAGAAGATATACGCCTGATTGTACCCTCAAGCAAGGGAACTCAAACCCAAGACCATGGAGGGCCACGGTACAATGGCTATGGCACAGTCCAAGGTTGGAGAACAAGGTTTGTATTCAGAGTAGCCTTCTCTAGAGGGTTTGCCTACCAAGGCTAAAGGGTCCCTTCTACCACACTGGCTTGATTTCGGAGTGTTCTTCTCCTAAAGGAGTTGCCTGCCAAGGCTAAAGAGTCTCTTCTACCCTAAATCGTGTGGGCAGGGACGTCACACCCTGATGTGAATGGTGCTAAGAAAAGCCACATTAACCCACTACCCATCTCTGACTGTGTTGTGGAGGTACTCCAAGACGCATCACTTGTCTCCCCATAATACCAGTAAGATGCTCAATTCTTACATGAACATTCTTATAAATATATTTTTCCATGCGACCCTTCTCAATTATGTTTTCAATGTTTATTGCTATCTATTTCCTACCGTTTATGTTTTACAGTTTCTTTACAAGTTAGCAGCCTTGCAAGCTACTTTACTTGGACTTTATATTCTTGAAATAATATTAGTGATAATAAAAATGAGTGAAAACCCAGAATGTTAGCAGACTGTTCTGCTCCTGGATTATTGATTGTTTCATTGGCTGTCATATTATAATGATTTGTTTCAAGATTTTGAGTATTTTTTTGTTTTATTTTTTTTTATCAACCAAATCCCGGAGCCTTAAAATTCTGCGGGAACGACACTCCTTATATCACTCACCGTCATCTTCGTTTTTCTTTTTTCTTTTTTTTTTATTTTCAGGTGAAAACTCTTTTGGGCAGAGTCAACAGACAACCAAACTAAAGGGAATTCAGCCTGCAGAGAGAGAGAGAGAGAGAGAGAGAGAGAGAGAGAGAGAGAGAGAGAGAGAGAGAGAGACACTAAAGGAAAAGGTGATAATAAATAAATGTGGAGGGACAGAATACAAAACCGATAGTACAGAAACTCAGGAGTGGTCAGCAGAGAGCAGGAATAAATGAGCTCCTTGGTCCAGTATTTGGAGGTCAGAAGATTCCACAACTGCACTAGGTCAACTATTCCAAATTTTAGTTGTAGCCCAGACAAAACTCCAGCAAACTGAGTAATATTCAACCAGATGCTGGAAAACGTCACTCTGTTTGCAGCATAGCAGCAGCTTGCCAAGTGTTGCAAGTAAAAATGGATAGTTAGGTAAAGACGAGCGCAGAGGATGTTTTCCATTGTGGTCAATTTTATGCAACATGCAACGAGGCAGAATAGATTTGTAAATAACAGTAGTATAAGGACGTTTCTTTTTCGTCTTGAGACAGTCAATGTAGGGGACAGGGGCAGGGGACGGGTTTTATATGAAAACTGAATAATAATAATAATAATAATAATAATAATAATAATAATAATAATAATAATAATAATAATAATAATAATAATAATTATGGAACAACAATAATAATCTTGGCTAAAGGCATACGTCAGACGATTTCATTATATAAACGTATGGCATCATCTGCTTATTGCCATCAAAATTAAGCATTCTGTATAATAATAATAATAATAATAATAATAATAATAATAATAATAATAATAATAATAATAATAATAATAATAATATTTTACTCAATACATGTAACTATAAAGCGATCTGCAATGAAAAGGATACATGAAAACCGTTCCGACTTTGCAATATTAACGACTTTGCAATAATAATTGAAGCTGTCACTGATATGCAAATTTCAACAGAGATTTCATTGAAGAGCACTCGCTTATTGCTTTCTATCTGATGGTGATTTCCTTCATTGCCATAAATATTCGATGTAATACTGTATCTGTGTCACATCGCTGGCAGTTTGAAACAATCAACAGGTGGGACAAAAGTGGAAAGAACGAAACAAAAATAATATTGATTTAGGGTATAATCATTTTCGCAACGGTGATAAACAGAAAATTCAAGTAATTGTACGTAAATGTCTATAAGATTAAAAATCAAAGTTGCTGTTGTTGTTTTAGGTTAATCGGGCTAGGTGCCAGCACGGGCTCTTGCTCACGAGCAGCCCGCAAGTCATGTGGATTCTGAGCAGAAATTCAATTAATGAACGTAAACGCCCATTTGAAAGGGGATCTCATAAGAGCAAATGCCTACTGGACTGGGAACCTGGTGTCTTTTCTAGCCCAGGCCTAACGAAAGCAAGAAGTAGGAAGGCTATACATGCCAGTAAGAACAAAAATAGAAATGCAACTCTCAGAGTCTGGCAGTAGACGGAAAAGAAAAAGTCGGTGAGCCGTCTCAGCCCAAGAGAATAACAGATTTCCACTGAGTAGATGTGAGAAGCTTAATTTGATAAGAAATGAAATCTAATAGGTGGAAATTCTTATATTCCTCTTTGATGGTCCAGATTAAGGAGGCCGCATGAAAGCACACTCTCTCTTACACAAATGCAGGCAGTAGAATATACAAAGACTTTAATATAGAATTTAGGTCAAAGGCCAAGCGCTGGGACCTATGAGGTTATCAGCGCTGAAGCGGAAATTGACAGTAAAAAGGTTTGAAAGGTGTAACAGGAGGAAAACCTCAAAGCAGTTGCACTATGAAGCAGTTGTTAGGAAAGGGTGGAAAGTAAGATGGAAGAAAGAGAATATGAACGGAGGTACAGTAAAGGGAATGAAAGGGATTGCGGTAGGGGCCGAAGGAACGCAGCAAAGAACTTTAAGTAATGCCTACTGAGCAAAGCATGAGGTGCACTGGGGGCACTACCCACAACGGGAGAAAGGTAGGTATTAGTTTTGGTAGTGTGTTCAAGGGGCTAAGAGGCTGGTGTGGACTTTTCTACTCAGCCCAACCAAACGAAACCAGCACTCATGTGATACCGGCGGTCTCACTTTGAAATAAATTCCATGGAATTTTGGGGATTCCGCTTAGTCTTTTATTAATTTATTTAATTTAACAAATGAAATTTATGCAGAATTTATTCATTCGTGTTTCTTTCTCATGAATACAAATGTAAAAATTATTCTCTATACCCATTGCAATATATTTAAAGGCAGTCACAAATATTGTTTTATAGCAATTTGTCGTAAATAAGTATCAAAGATATTGGTCGAATCATGTAAGAAAAAACACGAAAAAGTCTGATTAGTTTTCAAAGCAGATATTCCACTGAAATAAAACCCATTTGTAAAGGGTTACCAATTTTTCATGTATCAATTTACTGGTTGCTCTTACGAGCAAGAGCCCGTGCCAGCATAAAGCCTGTTGTTATTTGAAAAATTTTTATTTTAGAAAATAATGCCGAAAACATTCTTGGGCAAAAAATTAATATATAAATAAATAAATAAATAAAAGTTCAGATGAGAAAAGATGACGTGAAACATTATCCTTTTCAAGAGGCGACCGAAGGGAACAACGCTGCTCAAGCTAATCTCAGACCCTGCAAGTGAACACAGAGGAAAAAGAAAATTCCGGAGTATGGAAGCAAATAATATGAGCAGGGAATAACTGGGAGGCTGACCCTCGTGTCCCTGATTTCCATCTGAAATAAATGACCGAAAATAGGCGTAAGGGCCACGGAATATAAACCAATCAATCAATTCCTGAGCACCCAGGGGAAGCACAGGACCTAAGGGAATTTTCGTTACAGCTTTTTTAAACATTGCAAGGCTTCAGCATTGAAGAGAGTTTTGGTAAATCAAAATCACTAAAGTAGGCCTCTGATCGAAATCAATTTTCGAACGGGAATTTATTCGTAGGCAAAATATTATTTCTATATACATCATTATTCCTTATTTTCTTACTAGGTTTTATTTTATGAATGTTGGTTAATTCCCTTGTAATAAGTCCAGTGTATATATATACATATATATATATATATATATATATATATATATATATATATATATATATATATATATATATATATGTATATATATATATATATATGTATATATATATATATATATATATATATATATATATATATATATATATATATATATATATATATATATATATATATATAATTTCTATTACATATGTATATATATGTGTGTATGTCTGACATTATTTCACAATTCTCAAATTTGAAAATTATACCATTATATAAAATGGAAAAAATTACTAAAAAGGTAAATTTTTACTTTTAACCATAATCCTAATACAGAACTGAAAATATAAATTTTCTAATGTTTTAGTGAATTAGTAGCTTTAGAAACACTGGAATCTCCGTGTTCTACAATTACGCAGGACCCCAGGGAGAACCTTGGGTTTCTGGATGGAAAAAACAAAACGAGTGAAATACAGGTGTGTATATTAGCCTAACCTAACCTACAATAAACCTAACCTAAACCGAGGAGCCAGGTCCTCACCTGGCCAGAAGGGGATTTGGCCTCTCCAGACCTCACACCTAACCTAACCTCACCTAACCTAGTACTGTAAATTAAAATGAGTCAAGAGAGATTTAACCTAATCAACCTAAGATGTCGGGGTTTTCCTGACCAGGTGGTATGGGTATTCACCCCCCATATGGACCCCGCCAACTGACATAATGTAGGACATCAGGTTCTTAACTGAATAGATTGTGGCGTCACTTTGACAATGTTAAAAACCTTACCTTAATCATAATCATAAATTCAGAAGTATCATTGGGAGATTTCATTTATTTTATTTACCTACACCCTAGAACCAGGTTTCCCACTGTGGTCCCCATCACTTTAGGATACGGGGGAGGGGGGGGATCCAGCATCCATAAGACTACAATTTTGCTACCTTAGGGAACGTCACAAACGTTCAAAAGACACCAAAGAAAGATTTGGGTGAATTTTCAACACCCGACAGTTACATGGCTGTACCAAGGGAACCATGACTACACTGAAGCCAATTTTTCCAGGTATGCCTGAATTCTAAAATCGCACTTGATCGATGAACCTTATATAACAAGAGAACCAATCAAGTTTCCGCAATGTCCAAGTACCCATGTTTCCAAAAGTTGTGAGAAACACGCTAGTCATCCTTCCCAACAATGCACCGGGATAAAAATATATCTATCAGGAGCCCCACTCCCAGGAACGCCGAGGCACGAACGAAGAACTTTGAGAAAGTGCAAATGAACACCAACAATCACCGATAACTGTTGGGATAGATTCTAACTGGTTTTCCCAATACTAGGCATATTAAGAAAACTAAAGAACGAAGCAGAAAACTCTGATAACATGAACTGGTACTAAAGTAAGCAAAAACTCTGATAACATGAACTGGTACTAAAGTAAGCAGAAAACTCTGATAACATGAACTGGTACTAAAGTAAGCAGAAAACTCTGATAACATGAACTGGTACTAAAGTAAGCAGAAAACTCTGATAACATGAACTGGTACTAAAGTAAGCAGAAAACTTTGATAACATGAACTGGTACTAAAGTAAGCAGAAAACTCTGATAACATGAACTGGTACTAAAGTAAGCAGAAAACTCTGATAACATGAACTGGTACTAAAGTAAGCAGAAAACTCTGATAACATGAACTGGTACTAAAGTAAGCAGAAAACTTTGATAACATGAACTGGTACTAAAGTAAGCAGAAAACTCTGATAACATGAACTGGTACTAAAGTAAGCAGAAAACTCTGATAACATGAACTGGTACTAAAGTAAGCAGAAAACTCTGATAACATGAACTGGTACTAAAGTAAGCAGAAAACTCTGATAACATGAACTGGTACTAAAGTAAGCAGAAAACTCTGATAACATGAACTGGTACTAAAGTAAGCAGAAAACTTTGATAACATGAACTGGTACTAAAGTAAGCAGAAAACTCTGATAACATGAACTGGTACTAAAGTAAAAGATACTGTCATATCTAATATATTATATAATTACAATAATATCCCTGACATATATTAGTAAAATAATCGGCTGTTATAATTTCATTAATTTGAATCAGACCTGAAATTTGGGCCGTGGCCTTTTTCACTCCTTTTGGTTAATTAACTATAAGTAGGAACCATCCTGGTCAGTTAAAGTGAAATATTTTAGGTTGAGTCACCCCATAGAAGAAAACTGCATTTCAATTCTTCGCTTACCGCGTTTGAAGGTTCCGCACTGGGTATCTGAATTCTTTACTTGCTGGTGTTTTTGTAGCTGGGATTTTTCTTTGGTTTGTTTTTTGTTTTATTTTCTGTTGTAGTCACAATTTCACTAAAATAAAATGTGTTCTTATGACACTTGCACTATATAATTCTCAATAACATGCGCCATGTCATTATTTTTACTATACTCATTAAGATTATTTTTTCAGCCTACATTAATCACTCGCAAAAACACAATTGAATTAATACATATTCCAATACTCAACACTTCTTTTACAAGGTTTAGTCCTACTGCTGACGCTATAACAGATACCTAGAAGTGTGCTAGGGTTTGCGTTTATCCACTTTGTAATGTCAATTAGGGGGAAGGACAACAACTTGCAACATTCAAAGCTCTTGACAATGACATTCAAAGGTTGAAATCATCGCGTCAGATTTACCCAGTAGTCTCGTGTTTAATAATTAGTAACAATTTTAGACTCTGTGATCCGTTGATATGTGTGGGGTCAACATTTCGGCTGAAGACCTTCAAAGGGTCATCCTTGAGAAGTAAAACTGAAAAGGCTCAGGAGAAGGCCATGCGGTACAGCGGCTCCCCGCAAGTTGTCGGAACCCTTCGACTTCCGCCGTATTTTCCAAACTGTCTTCACTTTTCTCTTCTTTTTCACTGTCATCTGGATATACTTGACTACAATGTCATTCGGATATACCTCAACATCACTGGATATACTTGAGTATCACTGTCATTTGGATATACTTCACTATTAATGTTATCTGGTTATACTCACTAGCACTGTCATTTGGATATAACCTCATCATCACCGGATATACTTGAATATCACGGTCATTTGGATATACCTCACTACTACGGTCATCTGGATATACTTGAATATCACTGTCATTTGGATACTCTTCACTATTACTGTCATTTGGATAACTAACCAACACTGTCATTTGGATATTACCATCACTGGATATACTTGAACATCACTGTCATTTGGATATACTTCATTATCACTGTCATCTCAGATCAGCGTAGTTCTTACAATGAAGATTAGGAGAGAGACAGGGAGTATGCCGTAAGTAACTCACGCTTACGCGATAAGTATACACTGAGGCGTCACGGTGAGTGTCTGTACCTTAACACTGTGGTGAAGTTACCAGACACTTCCACAACAATAATTACACAGCATACAAGACATTTGAAAAACGTGAAAATCTAATATATACATATACATGTGTGTGTGTGTGCTTTTTAAAACTCATTCGTAAAGTCCGTGTGACGTCACGTGACCTCAAAAAGAATCTGAAGGTACCAACTGGTTATTTTGTGAAGGAAATAGGAAGGCTGTACAAAGTCCGCTTAGTTCTTGAGTGTTTTCCAACAGTATTTTGCTTCTGAAGTTTTCTTAGGGGATGTATAGTAACAATTACTGTTCTTCAAACTACTAGTTACATCATTTAACCATGTTCTGCTGGTTTATGGCTTTATACTTTATTTCATGAAGTTTCCTCTTGATAATGTATTTATGTATGTATGTATAATATATATATATATATATATATATATATATATATATATATATATATATATATATATATATATATATAATATATATATGAACACACACAATACAAAATATATATATATATATATATATACACATGTATATATACATACATATGTATTTACACCTTTATATTTAAAAACTTGTAATCAGGATGTTTGTAAAAAGGAGAAAGCTGACCGGTAAATGACAGACACACAGTCATGATAGAAGTAAATGTGAGATGAAATGCTCTTATCAAAGCAACACGAATGTTTCGTACCCTGTAAACCCAATTATGTAAAGGCAATAAACAACAAATAAATATCAATATTGCACATATGAAATGCTGTCGATTGCATGCTGTGTCCCGGTCACTGGCGTCCCTGGGCATTTGTGTACGGTCATTTGCGTCCCACTATATATATATTTCATACTAAATGTATTTTTTGTTTGTTTGTTTATTTTTGTGTCCTACACATACCCATGCAAATCCACTAAGTACGAGAACCAACGGGACTCAACGGAAAAATGCCGTCTAGCCATGATGATTTTTCGGGAACAGAAATGTCCTCTGTTTCACTTTTGGGGAGAAAATCCATATTTAAGAGAGGTCTGTGACCTCGGTTTACGACGAAGGAAAAACTAAGATAAAACATTCAGTTCGAAAATGATATATTTCTCTCCGTTCGCTTCACTTCCGGTAAGTTATGAAGTAGCAGGCATAGATCGCGACTTGCTTCCCGAAGTCATCGCAAACTCTGAAGTTACACATATCAGCCGAGCACGAGGCAGAAGTGGGAACTGGATTGCAGCAACCAAAGTTCTCCACTGCGTCTTGGAATGTTCGTGATCGAGCAGTAGACGACATGCCTAGAGCTAAAGTTAAGTATATCTTAGTTTAACCAGACCACTGAGCTGGTTAACAACTCTCCTAGGGCTGGCCTAGAGCTAGTAATAGTATAGAGGGATATCATAAGACTATCCAAATTTCAACTGTCCACACCCTTCTGTTAGGAAACTGATTGATGCCTAGAGGCTGGAAGAAACAGTAAAAAATGTGCCGAAGTTTTTTCAGTGCAATCGAGTTTTCTGTAAAGCCGCTACAGCGTAGAATCAAGACCACCGAAAATAGATCTACCTTTCGGTGGTCTCGGTATAATGCTGTATGAGCCGCGGCCCGTGAAACTTTAACCACGGCCCGGTGGTGGCCTATCATAAATCGTTGCCAGAAGCACGATTATGGCTAACTTTAACCTTCAGAAAAATATAAACTACTTATGCTAGAAGGCTGCAATTTGGTATGTTTGATGATTGAAGGGTGGATGATCAACATACCAATTTGCAGCCCTCTAGCCTCAGTAGTTTTTAAGATCTGAGGGCGGACAGACAAAGCCATCTCAGTAGTTTTCTTGTGCAGAAAACCA
>JANJGK010006600.1:0-25000 GCA_039081455.1 Macrobrachium rosenbergii
GTCTGTCTCCCTTCCCCTCAGAATAGTTGAGGAAGGGGGGAGAGAAAGATTTTCTTGGCAGCAAAACTTTCTCTCATCTTCTCTCCCTTCGTTGGATTTCAAAATCCGAAGGAACCATAAGTAAAGTCTTAAAAAGTCTAAATGATGTTCAGGTATTAAAAAGTCTAGATAATGTTCGATTCTTAAAACATCTAAATGATGTACAAATCCTAATAAATCTCAATGATGTTCAAGACTTAAGAAATCTAAATGATCTTCATATCTTAAACAGTCTCAATGATCTTCAAGTCATAAAAAGTCTAAATGACCTTCAAGTCTTGAAAACTCTAATGAAGCTCAAGTCTTGAACAGTCTAAATGATCTTCAAGTCTTAAAAGGTCTAATTGCTATTAAAGTCTTACAAAGTCTGAATGATCTTCAAGTCTTAAAACATCTAAATGATGTTCAAGTCTGAAACAGCCTAAATGACATTCAAGTTTTAAAAACCCTAAATGATGATCAAGTCTTCAAGTCTAAATGATGTGCATGTTTCAAAAAGTCTAACTCAAAGTCTTAAAGTCGAAATGATGTTCAAGTCTTAAAAGTCTAAATGATGTTCAAGCCTTACAAAGTCTAAATGATGTTCAAGTCTTACAAAGTCTAAATGATGTTCAAGTTATAAAAAAACCTATATAGTGTTCAAGTCTTAAAAAGTCTAAACGATGTTTAAGTCCTAAAAAGCCTAAATGATTCTCAAGTCTTAAAAAAGTCTTATTATGTTAAAGTCTTCAAAAATGTAAACAATGTTCAAGACTTAAAAAGTCTAAATAATGTTCAAGTCTTAAAAAAGCCTAAATGATTCTCAAGTCTTAAAAAGCCTAAATGATTCTCAAGTCTTAAAAAGTCTTAATTATATTAGTCTTAAAAATTCAAAATGATGTTCAAGTCTTGAAAAGCTTAAATGATTCTCAAGTCTTAAAAATTCTTAATTATATTAAAGTCTAAAAATCTAAATGATGTTCAAGTCTTAAAAAGACTATATGATGTTCAAACCTTAAAAAGTCTAAATGTTGTTTAACTCTTAAAAAGTCCAAATGATCAAGTTTCAAAATGTGTGAATTATGTTCAAGTTTCAAAAAGTCTGAATGATGATCAAGTCCTAAATAAAAGTCTAAATGATATTAAAGTCTTGAAATGTCTAAATGACGCTCATCTAAAAAATTCTGCACGATGTTCAGGTGTTGTAAAGTTTTAAAATATATTCGAGACTTAAAAAGTCTAAATTACATTCAAGCCTTACAAGTCTAAATGATTTTCAAGTCTTACAAAGCCTAAATGATGCTCAAGTCTTAAAAAGTCTGAGTAATATTCAAGTGTTAAAAAGTCCGAATAATATTCAAGCATTAAGAAGTCTAAAATATGTTCAAGTCTCAGGAAAGCTAAATCATGTTCAATTCTTATACAGTCTAAATCATGTTCAATTCTTAAAGAGTCTAGATGATGTTCAAGTCTTGAAAAGTCTAAATGATGTTCCAAGTCTTAAAAAAGTCTAGATTATGTTCATGTATCCTGCTGGAACTTCTGTACAAGGATGTTTATATTTTAATGTACTCGACAGGGAACTGGAATTACTTATAAAATCTGTATATATATCTGATGAACAAATCCAAATAAACATCAAAACTACCTATGAAGAGACCACACTGAAATGAAGGGACGCTGCAAACGTTTACCTATTAGTTAAGCCTACAGTGCACCACGTGAGGTGCACTGACGGCACAACCACCCAACGAGGGTTGCAAGTATCTACAGTATGCTTAACTATGAACTGTCCGAACTTCAAAAAGAAAACACATTCAGTCAAATCTAACACTGGTCCAAAACCTATCAAGCAGCAGCAAGAGAGCCTCATCCTTACAGACAATTAGCAGCCATTACTAATGAGACTGAGACTACAGTAAACCCTCACGCTAGTGGACTGTTCAGACGTCGCCTCCACATCTCCTATCTTTAATCTAACATAACACAGTAATGGACACTGATGCCAGTTACATTCACGGTAAACACGAAGGAGTCTTTGTAAACATTCGCGTGAGGGAAAAGTAGTGTTTACATTATGTCATTCAATTTACATTATAATCATTTACTTGAAACAAGCACAGTGTGCATTTACAATGCGGGGAACTACAATTTACAGATGAGGGTAAAATTCCTACGACTGAAAGCACATTACACTGTTCACTTTACTGCATACTTGATTAGTCACTTAAAAGAAGTACAGTGGGTATTACAATACTGGGAACTGTAATTTACAGATGTTTGTAATATATCATTATTATTAATGATGATTGAGCATTTGAGAGAAAAGTAAATAACGTGAAAAAATGTGAAAATTTTGAGATTTCTTACGTTAAAGACTGCTTCAGGAGCAAGAGCCCGTGCTCGAAGTAAAACCAGCTTTATTATATAAAATACTGTGAAATATACACTGAGTTTTCAGGCATACATAAAAATAATTTACTTTATAAATTGTTATGACGAAGAGAATACTTGCATATTGAAGTGGCGCTTAGGATTAAGAAAAATCTTGTGTGTTTGAGGCTTTTCACAGAGAGAGAGAGAGAGAGAGAGAGAGAGAGAGAGAGAGAGAGAGAGAGAGAGAGAGAGAGATGATCCTCAGATATAAAAGAGACAGAGATAGGGTTAATTAAACATAAAAGAAAAAGGCAACTCCATGATAAATGAGAGAGAGAGAGAGAGAGAGAGAGAGGAGAGAGAGAGAGAGAGAGAGAGAGAGAGAGAGAGATGATCCTCAGATATAAAAGAGACAGAGATAGGGTTAATTAAACATAAAAGAAAAAGGCAACTCCATGATAAATGAGAGAGAGAGAGAGAGAGAGAGAGAGAGAGAGAGAGAGAGAGAGAGAGAGAGAGAGAGAGGCATCACATCAGTCTGCCAGCCAGACAGTGCTATGCTTCAAAACAAGACGTGAGGGGAAATAAAAAAAAAAAAAAGCAAAGGTAATAAATAAAAGAATGGAAAGAAGAAAAATAAGAAAAGAAGAAGAAGAAGAAGAAGAAGAAGAAGAAGAAGAAGAAGAAGAAGAAGAAGAAGAAGAAGAAGAAAAATAGCCACGGAGCTAAATATAATCGAATGAGTTCTTTCATTTTCTGGTCCTTTTGATCGGGATTTTTGGGGCAGAGGCACAGGACGGGCCTTACCTTACTTTGCATACCTTACAGTTCGTTCGGGTTGCCCCAGGAGGTCCCTCAGTATGAGGCACCCTCTGATATCTACCAGAGAATTGCTAATGTATCTTCCGGTATATTTTGCGTCTTCTAATCTTGGATAATCTGGGATGCAGCTTAGATATTTGGAGAGCTTATTCTTAAACACATCTACTCTCACTCCGGATATGTTCCTCAGATGACCTGGTAACGCACTGAATAGACGCTGCATTATCGATGCTGGTGCGTAGTCGATTAATGTCCTGTGTGCTTTCCTTAGTTTTCCTGAAATAGTTTTGAGCACTATTAGTCTACCTCTGCTTGCTCCTTCTGATATTTTTAGCTCCATGGGTATTTTCGGTAATTCCTTCTATCTGTTTTCCATGCCTGTATTATCATGTAGCGTTCTCTTCTCCTTTCAAGACTATATAAATTTAAGGAATTGTAGTCTTTCCCAGTAGTCAAGGTCCTTAACTTCTTCTACTCTAGCTGTAAAGGACCTTTGTACACTCTATTTGTGCAATATCCTTTTGGTAGTGTGGGTACCATACCATATTGCAATATTCAAGTGGACTGCGTGCATACGGTTTATAAAGTATAATCATGTGTTTCGGCTTTTCTTGTTTTGAAGTGCCGGAACAACTTTCCCATCTTTGCCTCCAATGAGAGAGAGAGAGAGAGAGAGAGAGAGAGAGAGAGAGAGAGAGAGAGAGAGAGAGAGAGGATCAAGTTTTGTTCCAGAGTTTTATTCGCTAGATTTTTTTTTCATTCCGCTTTTTTTTAGGGATGTGATACATGCTCTCTCTCTCTCTCTCTCTCTCTCTCTCTCTCTCTCTCTCTCTCTCTCTCTCTCTCTCTCGTTAAATGTTAGTAACCAAGTTAAATTTTATTTTTATGTTAAATTTTATTCTTTTTACGAACGTGATAAATTCTCTCTCGTTAAATGTTAAGTCACCAAGTTAAACTTTATTCTTAATGTTAAATTTTGTTTTTTGTACGAACGTGATAAATTCTCTCTCTCTCTCCTCTCTCTCTCTCTCTCTCTCTCTTCTCTCTCTCTCTCTCTCTCTCTCTCTCTCCCTTCTTGTTAAATTTTACAACCTGAAACATTTGCCATAGAAATATAAAGAAATTTCTAAAACCAATTCCACGTGGCATCTACGCAAATTAAAATTACGTTAATAATATCTGCCTAATTTCATGATTCATATTACATTAATTCATAACCAGATTCTAGAATTATTTAGACAAAGTTTGGGTAAAACTCCAAGTGAAATTCTTTTCTAAGATGTCATTTTGTTACGTAGATATTGCTTTTAAAACCAGTAGTGCCTTTTTTATTCATTTTCTGAGTAAACGAATGTAATTGTGTTTATTTGCTTTTTCTCTCTATCTTGCGATAAAATATGCTCGCTATTCCCTGTATAATAATAATCATCATCATCATCATCATCATCATTAATTTTGCTGGGGTTAAACTAAAATGGTTCAATTTCCTTTTTATGTAACTCAGCAATTTCACATAAGAGTAGGTCTGTGTTAACTTACAATCTCTCTCTCTCTCTCATCTCTCTCTCCTCTCTCTCTCTCTCTCTCTCTCTCTCTCTCTCTCTCTCTCTCTATTGAGTTTATAATGACTATTAAGTAAGAAGCGATCCCTTTTCTTATTATCGCTTATCACAGAAGCCTTCATAAAAGATTGGTTCTTCCAATGAAATACGGTAGCCATACTTTCTATACAGTTTTTTAAAAATGAGTTTTACAACATAAATTTATACAACGCTACGACAGACCAGCCTTTCAGTTAGATAAAGGAAAGCACAAGTAAAATACAATCTTTTATCGTATCCCGTTTTCTTTCACCATACCTAACTACCAGGATTATTAATGATGATAATCCTGCTACTTACGAGCAAACATATGACTCGGCACCCATTTCTCTCTCTCTCTCTCTCTCTCTCTCTCTCTCTCTCTCTCTCTCTCTCTCTCTCTCTCTCTCTCTCTCTCTCCAGCAAGTTCGTAAATGCCTCCTATTATCTATTAGGAATCACCTTTGACTTGTTGCACGAATGAGTGGCTTTGCAATATATACTGTATATATATACACACATATATATATAATATACAGATAGTTTATATATATATATATATATATATATATATATATATATATATATATATATATATATATATATATATATATATAAACTATCCATTTTTCATATCAATAGTTTCATATCTACGGGCTCTGCTTCAGAGAGAGAGAGAGAGAGATTATTTAATAAATTTATTACGCCCAAAGACGTCAAACAAAGTTACATATTAGCAGTTACTTACAGTACATCAGAACTCAACAGAAAAAAATTACAGCATTGAATTATCAGTATATCAGTTACAAAAATAACATATATGAAATTGTATTCCATTATCACAACATCTGCAACAGACAGTTTAGCAGCCACCAAAGTGTGGATGACGAGTCAAAATTACGTCTAGGTGGTCATCTTTGAGTAAATATTGGCAGGTTTGAAGTAAATTTTGTCCTTGAGGTAACAGATTCCTGACAGTGGGGCAATGAAGGCAGTAGTGTTCAAGGTTATTGGCATTAGCAAGGTTACACAGTTTACATGAGGTGTAGTGTGGTATATCTAGTGTCTGTCCAACCTGCCACACAGGACGATATCCCAACCTTATCCTGGCACTTACGACATTATGCCTACGCTCCATGAGTCCACGTTGCCGGTACTTGTGACGGCTCTGCAGAAAGTTATCATGATGTTGTATGGAAACACTAGTGCCCCTCTCTGCATCCCTACGCTGTACTGTACAGGCAAAAGCTGCTGAATATATTCTATGTTTAAGGCAGCGAAGTGAGGGCTCAACATTTCTGTCATCAGGTTCAAGCGTGCAGGCAGCTTTAGCAAGACTGCCCACCATGTCATTCCCAGCAAGCCCAATATGGGAAGGCATCCACATGAAGGACAAGATAAGAGAGGCATTGTAAGCAGCAGCGAGTTGACACAATATGTCTCGCACAACACGGCCACAGCTGGGCCTAGAAGATGTCAGTGCCTGGAGTGCAGATTTGGAGTCACAGATCACCAATCCATTCACATTTCTTCTAACAAGTAGGGTTACTGCATCCCATATACCTTGAAGTTCGCAATAAGTGGGACTGGATGAGTTTGGCAACCTGCGACCATGCCACCCACCCTCAGGAGATTCTAAAGTGGGGGAGAACATAGCACATGCTGCACTTCCATCTGCCTGTACTGAGCCGTCCACGTAGATGTGGTGTCCTGCAGGAACTGAAATTGACACTTTGGCTATTGTTTCCAAAACCAACTGCTTCTGTAGACTGGTATGGGCATCTTTAGAGGTTGGTGTGAAAGTGACAGCAGGAATAGGAACCCGCCATGGTGGCAAATCTTGGATGACTGCTTGCTCAGGAGAGAGAGAGAGAGAGAGAGAGAGAGAGAGAGAGAGAGAGAGAGAGAGAGAGAGAGAACAAAAATTCTCTCTCTCTCTCTCTCTCTCTACCTATCCCTTCCCAACATCATCATTTTAGGCTTTCGCAATTTTCTATAATAAGCGCTCATACTGCACCTCAAAAATCACCTAGGCCTATGTGGAATTTAAATTAGAAAAATAAAGATGAATAATGCAGTAATAATAATTAAAAACGCCAGGACATCAGTAATATAAGGAAAAATTGTCAGTATTTTCTGAAAGTAATATGGTGCGTAAATATAAGAATAAAAGGTCTTTTAGTTTAGTATGCAACCGAATTGTTTGTGCACAAAATAAAACCAAACTCTACTTCGTTAGGTATACATACAACAAATCAGACCTTTGATGAAAACAAAATCATGACCACGATATAGTGAACACTTGTAAGGAGTTATCTCCAATTTATTGCAGTATCCTATTCCCAGTAAGTCTCTCTCTGTAGGATCTCATCCTTCTTTATGAGAGAATCCAGGACGAAGCGTTGGCAACACTGCCACTGGCATCTGAACCAACGGTTCACCCGAAATTTTGGTCCAATTTGGTGTTCATTTACTTTCAAAAGGGTTATTCTGTTCGAGTGTTTTGTCACATTGTCAAGATTTATATTGAATATTTGCGTGTATATATATTCAATTGGCCTTTCAGGTGTTACAATCAATTTCGTAATTTCGTGCTTTCTGTTTAGCGGCATTTAAGTGATTTTCACACCCACTAGGCTACTTATCAAGTGATCCAACTGGTGTACCAGTTCAAGCTACAAGACGGGAAAATGTTGTCATGGAAAACGGCTAAATATTCGCCATTAAATTGAAAACAATGAAAAACGTAGAGACTTCAAGCCTAATATCATTCAGGAATTTCCTACATTAAAATATCGTGATTCTTAGAATAGAAAGCTGTTTAAGTGAATTCACTCTCCTTTTTCATTCTGGAAAAAACATTTTCTTCCCAAAAAAAATTTCCAGGGAAAAATTAAGGAAAAAACATTTTCTTCCCAAAAAAATTTCCAGGGAAAAATTAAAGCTGCTATTTCTATATAAAGTCCAGGTTGGCCCACCTGGGTCTAGGGGTCCATACTAGGCCTATGGTTCCTTTAACCAACCAACAGTTAATTTCACAATCACCCTCAAACTCAGAATGAAGGGCAACGGCTTCATTGAAAAAATAAATACATTTATTTAAAATCAGCCTTGTAGCCAAGTAATTTTCATAATCATCCTAAAATACAAAAAAAAAATAAATAAATAAATTCAGCCCCGGGACCAAGTAACTTTCATGATCCTAAAATACAAAAAATATATATATTTAAAATCAGCCTGGGACCAAGTAACCTTCATAATCATCCTAAAATAAAAAAAAAATTAAATCAGCCTCGGGACCAAGTAACTTTCACAATCATCCTAAAATAAAAAAAAAATTATATTAAAATCAGCCTCGGGACCAAGTAACTTTCGTCATCATCCTAAAATAATATATATATATATATATATATATATATATATATATATATATATATATATATATATTTAAAATCAACCTCGGGACCAAGTAACTTTCACAATCGTGATAACATATAAAAATTTATTTAAAATCAGCCTCGTGACCAAGACTGAAATCTCTTCAATACCATTCCGAGACAAACTTCGTCCCTTTCGTTCCAGATGACTTTCGACCCTCCCTCTCAATATTTGCATGGCTAAAATGATTATAGTACCACCTCTGTCAAATCAAATAAAAATTTGATCTTAAGCAAAAAACCTCTGAAAACGAGCATTAAAAGGGAGAAGAAAAAATAATTACACTCAGATCTACAACTCGTTCCAACAACAATGAATACAAAAAAGGAAATCAAAGGGAGAGAGAGAGAGAGAGAGAGAGAGAGAGAGAGAGAGAGAGAGAGAGAGAGAGAGAGAGAGCGGTAACAGACACAAGTCATCATAAATTAGTCTAAACGTGAATCATCTTACCCCAAACAATACGGATGGTCTGAACGAGGCGAAATAACTATTCAGATACTCTCTTCCCCCGGCCCCCACCCCCAACCCCGTCCAACATTGCACCACATATATCAAAGTACCCTTAACCTCCTCTTGAGGAAAAAAACGAAAATATATAATAACAAAAAACTGCATGTGAATGCAGTGTAATTCAACCTCGGGTGTTACAGAGTGAAGGTACTCGAGGCGTTATTCAAGTTTCAATTACTACAGTTAATGGTACAATCAAGATCCACGTAGACTGGATCGTGGGCACAACAACAACAACAACTAAATATATACAACGAAATATGATTAAAATAAAATAGAGATTTAAATGAACTCGGTGGTTAGCCTAGCCACAAACTCTCGCCAGTGCAGCGGGTCAAGTCACTTAGGAAAGCTAAGTTACAGGAAAAGACCGTCGTCACGCAAAACTGAGCTTCTTTGTATATAGAAGAACAAAAGTAAACGAATACGAAACTAAACCTGTTTACCGCCTCCAACCGAAACTGAAACGTAGGCTACACATGTGAAGGGTTGTCAATGGCAGAAACATGGCGTCTGACAGCCATGTACTGAGCTACTAAAATCATCCTGCTCAACATCGGTTGGTTGATGAGTCCTCAAGTCCAAAGCAGGTCTATTATGCCCCTTGATAAGTCACGTTCAAGGGCAGTGATGCCGTAATGAAACGTAATCTAACCTAACCTAACCAACCCACAGGCTAACTGATCATGTCTCGAAAACATAGGCCTAGGCTTGGTTTACTCAGGAATGTCACCAACCGGAAAACCAATGGATTAATCAACCACGGCAATAAACGGCTGTCGTCTATGCACATTTAATTTGAATACAAATTTAATATCTAACCACGAAACTCCTGCCCAATTAAACAAACAAACAAATAACAGGTTAACCAATCCTGTCTCTGAAACATAACCAAAGCTACTTCAATAACATGAAAACCAATAGACACACCAAACTCAGATTATTAAATAACGACAAGTAAATGGCTGCCTATCACATATTACAAATTCAAAGCCCCAAATGTAATGTTTAAATACGAAATTATAATTAGTTTAATCTACAAACCAATGGGTCGACCAATCTTGTCTCGTAAACATAGGCCTAGGTTGGTTTCGCTTAAGATACTTCCATCTTTAACCGAAGGACGCACCATTCTCTTATTCAGTAACGACAAAAAATGGCTGCCTATATATATACATTTTACAATATATATAAATAATAAAATTTAATAGTTTTAACGCGAAAATGCAGCTGAGGCACAGATGTAGATCCTTCCTTACCTTTGTCACCGTAGGACCAGACACCGGTTTCGCCGAGGCCATGATGACGTCATCACCTTAAAGCACTCGATATTTTAAAAATTTATCTTATAACACAGATCGATTACAGCTTTTGAATGTTCTTAAAACAGTTACCGACACGAATTACGCTTCGAAGTTCAGCATTTACACACGAAATCAGCAGGACGACCGGATGGAAACGAACACGCGCACTACTGAAGGCACCCCACGAAGAAAGTAGACACATCGTACATCTGGCACGTCACCTGCTTTCCCCTCCCCCTCCCAACCAACCGTTAAGCAAAAGTCAGTCGTTAACTTTTCACATTGTTTCATTCTATATTATTATAAAATTACCATTTACATTTACATTTAGTATTATTTATTCACATAATTCATTTACATAATAGTTTCTTTGTTGCTTTATATTGTAAATTAATCATTTCATTCTTTTTTTTATTTTCCTTCGCGTAAGTTTGCCATTTGCCGTTGTAAAGAAGTTTTTCTATTTAATTAATAGACTTACAGCTATCTAAAAATATTTGAACCCAAATGACCTTAATTCGACCTTTTGGTTTTCAAAGATGTTGACATTTTGGGTTTAAGTACAACTTTAACCTTAAGAAATGGACGGAATTATAATAAGTAGGTCAGCTGCCAAATGTTCCCAGAAGTTCAAACGGGAACATAAATTGATAAATTTAAGTAGAATTTGTTAAGTTCCCGCAACTTTTCAAACTTCTTACACAGAAATAAGTATTACTCCTAGAGAGAGAGAGAGAGAGAGAGAGAGAGAGAGAGAGAGAGAAAGTGGGGTAGCTTAACATTTTGGCATAATGCTTTAGTGTTGCAACTAACGTAACCTATGCCTCTTCCAGTAGGCCTATCTCCACCTTGTTGCGAGAGAGAGAGAGAGAGAGAGAGAGAGAGAGAGAGAGAGAGAGAGAGAGAGACTGACCTATCATTTAAGAAAGTTTTAGAATTATAACTGATTTAACCTACAGGTATGTCTATTCCATGTTTTTAATAGTCCTATAACCACTTTGCCGAGAGAGAGAGAGAGAGAGAGAGAGAGAGAGAGAGAGAGAGAGAGAGAGAGAGAGAGAGACGTACCTAGTAAATTCAATTTTGAGGACTGAGTCCAATCGGATCCCACATTGTTCATCGACTGACAAAAAAAAAAAAAAAAAAAATTAATGGTAGTTATTTTCCAATGAAGGCCTCTGGTTACGAATTGAATTTTATTTTAGGAGAATAATATTCATGTTAACTAAATAAATTCGTTTAATGAAATCAAAATATTTTGAAACGAACCAAGATTCACGCAAGGACTAAATTAGTGACAGCATTTTGTTGTGCAGTCAATGAACAGGTCGTCAAGACAAGGAAGGTTTGTCTGTGACGAAGCAGAAGACGGAGGACACACGATGACGTCAGACATTCCCTGGCCTCGAACAAATACAACGAATGACGCCATCTCTCGTCATATCAGAAAAAGGATGAACATTCCTCTGGTTGAACTCCCACTGACCAAATCGTTGCTCGCATCTGACCCCTTCAGGTCTCTTGCAAGTTCTACAGATATCCCTAACACCCCTTTTTTTAATAAGAAATGGGTGTCAGCCACACCCCTTGCCTTCCTCTCAGGGATTAGAACTTAAATTAGAGCATAATGATTCTTATACCCAGGCTATATTCTTAGAACTGGGCTTATTCCACGGAATACTTCGCTTGTTCGAATACCGTTACGTACAAAACGTACGTCAGTCCTTTAGATCATCCTCAGAGACAATATTCCAGTCGACACGGGGCGTTTTTCCCTTTCTCTAAAAGATAAACATCTAACTCCCGTGTTTATGTTTGTGTGTGTGTGTTTGTAGAAGTTTACATTCCTGCCTGCTGCTTCAAAGCAAAAGTGAGTGCAGATGCTACTAACTATTTGCATAAGCATTTGCATACAAACTTGAAGCTGGATTCTAGGATTCCAGGATGCATGACTCCTGGAGCCTTTGACGGCGAAGAAGAACAAACATCAACAGGGACGCAACGTCAAGCGAAGGATTTAATCTTAATCCTTGCATATCACTGCTCCTTCATTCTGATGACCCTCCTCAACCGATATAAAACCCAGAGTTGACGATTTGATGAAATTTTAGGTTAAAAAGCCAAGCACTGGGGAACACATTCGGGCACTCACCGCTTCAGACACTGAAAAGAGGGAGCTGGAGTGGTTGGACAGCAAGATAAGAGAGACCCAGAAAACAGAGGAGATGAAGTACAAGGGTCTAAAGGTGGAACTGGGAGAAAACCCCACAGTTGTACTAAGTAGTAATAGTCAGAGAGGTTGGACAGCAAGGCTGACGGAAAGACGCTAATAAAATATACTACTGTGAGATTACTAACTGCTGACCAGATTCAGTTAAAACAAAGGCAATAAGATTTAATTAGCTTTGTTGAATTAGATCATTGAAGAAGAATACTAACTGAGAAAAGAGGAAAAGGAATTTTGTAATTATTAGAAAATCTTATGTGTAATGAAACAAATGCATTTGTGACCAACTCATTCATTAAGAATTTACAAAAGCATGTCTTGACCTCATCCATTACAACATTATGTAGAGTTCGACGTCAAGCACTGACACAGAAAGAAAGTTCCTTGCTTGTACAGACAAAGAACAAAATCAGCGGGCGTACTGATACAAGAACTTAAATACGATACGTTAGAAAGTAGCTAATGCTGTGACCAATTTCTAAGAAGACCTTCTTCCACTCAGCAGAGAAAAAACAAACAAACAAACAAACACAGAAACACACTTCATAAACATCCACAGAGCATCTGCCTCATACATACACAAGAAATTCTGGTCCACTTCCTCTGGGACAGAGCCCACGAAATCCTCCCTCGGTGGCTTTCCTCCGAAGGCAGAATAGCTGAAGACGTCGAATGAAGTGGTCGTTAAGGGCCTTCTGGGGCCATTGAGGGCCACCACGGGCCCTTAGGAGGATCAGGAGGGCAAGGAAGGAAGAAAACGGGAACACAGGAGGCGGTCGTGTAGGAGGAGATTCATAAGTAGAACAACTTCCAAATGATAGAAGAAACAACTGTAGATCTGCACACATGGAGGCACTTTGGAAAGGAGTTATCAGATGTAAAACACTTTTCTCAAATTAAACAAAGTTTGCTGTCACTAAGATGAAGGGAAGAGGAGGGAAAAGCGTAAATGACCACTATTTTCTAGAGGCAGACATTAGCTTCACTTTGCAGACAAACCCTAGACCTCCTAGTGTTAAAAATTTCAGTCAGAATCGCAAGTGGAGAGTTAACCTTTGGCATGTACTGGATAATCGTATCAAGAACTGGTTAGGGCTACCACTAAGTCGACGACTTGTATTCAACATGTTTGTGATGTGTGTAACAAGTTACAGATGTATGTTTATGGCATGTTTTACTGTAGTGTGGAAGTACTCTATGTTCATTTAAGTCCATATAAGCTGTCAGTCCATCTTTTCCAGGACCCATACCTCCTTTCCAGGACACACCTCTCATTTCCAGGACCCAGCCTGCCTTTCCCAGGACACACTATTCCTCGCCCAGACAACACCATTCCTCTTCTGGGTTCCACCCCTCCTTTTCCAGGACCAACTCATCCCTTTCAAGGACCTACCCTTTCTTTTCCAGGACCTACCCAAACTTTCCAGGAAACACTTTTTCCAGGACCCACCCCTTATTTTCCAGGACCCACTCCTCCTTTTCCATGACTAACCTCTCCTCTCCGAGGACCCACTCCTCTCCTTCCTGGGTGCCTCGTTGCTGCCAGCAATAAAACCCGACCACTCATCTGAAACTGCTGACAGCATGTCCACCGCCTTCCATATTGGGTCTTATTAAAACCCCAACTCCCTCCCTTCTCCCTCCCTCCTACCATCCCCCTCCCCAGCCCACACCCCACCCCTCACCCCCTTCCTCTCGATGAGGAAATATTGGAGAATTTGAAGGGACGCCTCGTTCTATAGGATGCTAGGTCGATGAGGAGGCCGTCTGTGGACTAAGTATGAAAATACTGGACGATTTCATAATTTCTCGATTACAGTCATGATCATTTCTGTCAGATATATAGATGAAAATTTGAGTGGCATTTAAATTCAAGATTTATATATTTATCTATTTATTTATTTATTCATTTATAATTTTTTATGAGAGGCATACACGGTTACTGAGATCACATATACATCAGTTTAAAAATGAAACCTTTTATTAGTTTCCTTATTCTGTTTTAGGAAGAGGATTCCCAAATATTTTGTCTTTCATCACTCTGAGAATTCTCTTGTGCATATATTAGCTTTTGCTCCCTAATCATAGCCCAGGTGTATTGAAATTCGTCCCTCTCAGGATGCCAAAATAATCATCTGTTCTCATGCGAACGAGGAATATATTTAATGAACTTCCTAATCTACCTGAGGGATACACATGATTCAGTTTTAAGCGAGAGAGAGAGAGAGAGAGAGCGAGAGAGAGAGAGAGAGAGAGAGAGAGAGAGAGAGAGAGAGAGAGAGAGAGAGAGAGAGAGAGAGAGAGAGAGATCTGCAATCAAAATGCCACCATATAATGATCGAAAACCTCATTAAGCTGACAAACCCGACGAGCTAATGATCTTCTTGGTAAAATCATCTACCAGTGATGATGAAAAGAATCTTTTTCATCAAAAAAAAAAAAGAATAGAAAACGGGAATAAAGAGGAATGTCGGCTATTGACAGAATGAGACTGAAGAAAATGAAGTTGCAAGACTTCAAGATGGAGACTGACACTTGGAAAGATTCTTATAACACCCGTTACCTTGCAGACCTTACCTTACAAACCTTACAGTTCGTTCGGGTTGCCCCAGGTCCCTCAGTGTGAGGCACCTTTGATGTCTACCAGAGAATTGCTAACGCATCTTCCGGTATATTTTGCATCTTCCAGTTTTGGATGGTCTGGGATGCATCTTAGATATTTGTCGAGCTTATTCTTAAACACATCTACGCTCACTCCTGTTATGTTCCTCAGATGAGCTGGTAGCGCATTGAATAGACGCTGCATTATCGATGCTGGTGCGTGGTGGATTAATGTCCTGTGTGCTTTCCTTAGTTTTCCTGGTATAGTTTTTGGCACTATTAATCTACCTCTGCTTGCTCTTTTTGATATTTTTAGTTCCATGATGTTTTTGGTAATTCCTTCTATCTGTTTCCATGCTTGAATTACCATGTAGCGTTCTCTTCTCCTTTCAAGACTATATAATTTTAAGAATTGTAGTCTTTCCCAGTAGTCAAGGTCCTTAACTTCTGCTATTCTAGCTGTAAATGACCTTTGTACACTCTCTATTTGTGCAATATCCTTTTGGTAGTGTGGTTACTATATTATATTGCAATATTCAAGTGGACTACGTACGTACGCTTTATAAAGCATAATCATGTGTTCAGCTTTTCTTGTTTTGAAGTGCCGGAACAACATTCCCATTTTTGCTTTGCATTTTGCCAATAGAATTGCTATTTGATCATTGTATAACATATTCCTATTCAACATCACACCAAGGTCTTTAACTGCTTCCTTGTTTGTGATTGTCTCATTATTAGGTCCTTTATATGCATATAGCATTCCTACTTTATCACCATAGTTCATTGATTCAAATTTATCAGAGTTAAATACCATCCTATTTATCTCTGCCCATTTATATATTTTGTTTAGGTCTCTTTGTAGCGAGTTCCTATCTTCATCACAAGCAATTTCTCTACTTATTCTTGTGTCATCTGCGAAACTTCTTACTACTGAGTCCTTAACATTACTGTCAATGTCTGCAATCATAATCACAAACAGCAATGCAGCTAACACCGTACCTTGTGGTACACAGGATATTACCGTAGCTTCATCCGATTTCTCATCGTTTGCAATCACTATCTGTTTTCTGTTTTGCAAAAATTCTTTTATCCATCTTCCTACTTTGTCAACAATGTTATGTTTTCTAATTTTTTTCGCTAATATATTATGATCTACCTTGTCAAAAGCTTTTGCAAAGTCTAGGTAAACCACATCTGTATCTTTTTCATTTATCATATTTTTATATATGCTTTCATGGCAGACTAACAGTTGGGTTTGTGTACTTTTTCTGGGTACAAAACCATGTTGTCCTATATTGAACAATCTATTTTTCATTAAATGTTTCATTATATTTTTTTTCATTACCCTTTCATATACTTTCATAATATGAGATGTCAGACTCACAGGCTTATAATTACTTGCCTCTAGTCTTGAACCACTTTTGAAAGTAGGAGTAATATATGCTAATTTATGCTCATCATAAATCTTGCCTGTATCTATACTTTGTCTTAATAATGTTGCTAGCGGCTTTGCGATTGAATGAACCACTTTCTTTAACAATATGGCAGGTACTCCATCTGGTCCTGCTGCTGATCCATTTTTAATTTCATTAATAGCCTGCACAATATCGGCTTCTGTAATATCTATATCTGATAAGTATTCAGTATTTTCATCTCTTATTTCTGTATCATTATCTTCATTGTCAATTCTAGGTGTAAATTCACTCTTATATCTTTCTGCTAATATGTTACATATATCCTTTTTTTCATTCGTTAATCGCCCTTCAATTCTTAGAGGGCCTATTTCTACTCTTATTTTATTCATCTTTTTTGCATATGAATAAAAAATTTTAGGGTTTTGCTTGATATTTTGTAGTGTCATTTCTTCTAGGTTCCATTTTTCATTTTCTTTTGATTGTATAATCTTTTGTTCTGCATTTTCTATCTTACTTTTTAGTTCCATCACTTTCCATGCATTCTTTTCTTTTGCAAGAGCTTTTTTCCACTTTCTAATTTTCTGGAACAAGATCCTTCTGTCTCTTGGAATTCGTGACTGATGTTTACTTTTTTTCTTCGGTATATATTTTTCCACTATTTCCTCTAATATTTTATATAATATATCGGTATTTACCTGTATATCATCACTTACGAATATGTTTTCCCATTCTTTGTTTAATTCTTCATTTATTTTTGACCAATTTATATTCTTACTATAGAAATTGTATTTTCCATATCCTTCCCATTTTTTCGTCTCTTGCTTTTCTCTGTTTTCGTGTGTTCTGGAACGGACTGTTAGTTCTATGACATTATGGTCCGAAATACTCGTGTTATATACTATTATTTCTTTAACATAGTTCACCTCATTCACAAATACTAGGTCTAAAATATTATCCTTTCTTGTTGGTAGGTGATTTATTTGCTGAATGTTATGTTCTAGTAGCATATCTAATAGCTTTTCAAATTGTCTCTTATCTTCTGCACTACTATTGCTCTCTTTTTTATATGTATAAATACAACCACAGTCTCCTATTCGTTCTTTCCATTCTACAAAAGGAAAGTTAAAGTCTCCGGTTAGGGAGGCGGGGGGAGGTGGGAGGGAGGGATGGAGGCAGAGGGGAAAGAGCCACCCCCCCCCCCCCCGAAAATAAGGTGGCTCAGACAACAAAGAAGTGTCAAGGGACAAGAGGTTTATATGCCTATGGAATCAGCTGCTTAACCAGATGTGAATTATGTACCTAGCTGTTAGATGACTGTCGTGGGTCGCAGCTGGGTTGGAAAGAGAGGAGACAGAAAATTTGACATGAGGTTCACTGCTTTGTCTAAATGAGTACTAGTCGGGAGGGCCTCGATGAGGTAGTCTGTCTGTTGTCGCATTCTGAATTTTCCTTTTCTCATGAACAATACAAAAAAAAAAAGATCGGTAAACAAAAGTTGTTTGTCTGTGAGGAAGGAAAAAATTTCTAACCCGAAATCACAACCACGAGGCAGAGTAAAGGAACAGATAATTCATCTGATGAATGAGCCATAAAACTAATGGCTTCGAAACGTTACATTAGAATAAATCGATACAAAACAAAAAACATCCCAAATGACTATATACCATCAGGGCTGGTATCTAATGATCATCAGTCTCTATTTGAATATAATTAACGAATGTTATCAATATTCAAGAAATCTGCAAATTTTCTCCATCTCAAATATGAACCATTTCACCCCTGTATTCGGGCGCATGCGCACAAGGCACAGGCGAATTCGAAGAGATTCGCTGGGGGAGATGTCATGAATCTCGCACAGTGACTGAGTGAATGACTTAGTGTTGTCAGGTGACAGGTCTCAATGAGAGCACAGAATCAATGATAAGGGGTCTCGAGTTTTATTTCAACTTCAAGTCAACAACAACAAAATTTTGAATTCCAAATACATTGCTCCCTTCTAGAATTCATTGACATAATAAACTGAGAGAATTTATTGACAAAATCATTGACTTCATTTATTAACAGAATTTAAGTCTAAATTAATTGACCTTAATAATAAGATTCTGAAGAAGCGTCTCGGATGTAGATCGATGTTTCAGTTTTGTGGAGCTTCTGCTGGGGAAGACAGCTGCAAATATGCCAGTTTTATGTGGTCAATTGGGTGTGAATCTCTCTCTCTCTCTCTCTCTCTCTCTCTCTCTCTCTCTCTCTCTCTCTCTTACAACGCTTTGGGCTTTTTTCAACACACTGGATATGCTTTCCTAAATAACTGCTGAGAGAGAGAGAGAGAGAGAGAGAGAGAGAGAGAGAGAGAGAGAGAGAGAGAGAGAGAGAGAGAGACAGGTGCCTGAATGGAAGGGTACAAAGGGGGTGGGGGGGGCCGGTGTTAGGGTTTGTATGGCAGATATGGGAAGGGTAGGGGAGGCGGGGGGAATGTATGGGGGAGGTGGGTGTGTATGGCAGATAAGGGAGGAAGTGTTAATTCTAGAGGTGGTTCATGGCGGGGAGGCCGGAAAGGGAGTTAGAGTTCCAGGAGTTAGGGGAGAGAGAGAGAGCGTACAGTGAATGAGAGAGGGGATTATGGGACGGCCATGGTGGTTCAGTCATGTGTAAAGGAGATACATAAGAATTATTAATTTATTTTTTATTCATCGTTTATCTAATTTGGCTCTTTAAATCTAATGAGTCTCCTGTTTATACCTACTGAAGTTACTTTCACTTTTTAATTTCGAAAGGAGGCAATCTTGATAAGCTCTTTTACAACAACAATGCCAATTCAGTTTAGTTGATAATAATAATAATAATAATAATAATAATAATAATAATAATAATAATAATAATAATAATAATAATAATAATAATAATAACTGATTTCTTACACTTAAATTATCATAATATAACCTTCTTTAACACCTAAAAACATATTTCAGTTGTCTCATTATAAAAGCCGAATAGATCTGCAGAGAGAGAGAGAGAGAGAGAGAGAGAGAGAGAGAGAGAGAGAGAGAGAGAGAGAGAGAGAGAGAGTATCCCCATGATGGATTCAAAAGGCAGAAGTCACGTAAAGAGAATTTGTCACCAAATGTAGCGGGTCTTGACCTAATCTTGTCCCTGGACATAAAGGTGACCACCAGAGCCTCTGAATGTTTTCAAGATGGCCACATTCGAGGACCATCACGCCCTTCTCATTCAACCACTCACGTGGAATAAAACTGGTTGTTTTCACTTTTCCCAGAAGACAGGATTTACTAGATAAATATTTTGGGGGTCCTGTAGACATACATTTTTCGTGGGTCCTCTATGCTTTTCCAAAGGTCACCTCAGGTAACACCCTGCCGGGCAATCCAGTAGGCCCCAATTCCCTCGGGAGGATTTAAGGACGCTAAACTATACTGTACACCTGACTGGGTAATTTTCTCAAAATCTAGAGCTCCTGGGAGAAGCCGTTGTCTTGTATATGTATATATGAAAATATTCATAATTCATTATAGATATATAACCTTATAATAATATTTACTTAATACATATAAATTTTAAGACCTACATGAATGAAATTATGAATTCATATGTATAATACTTACATATATTTATATACATACACAAATCTTAGCTATCAATGGCTTGCAAGATCAGTAAAGACAATAATAAATGTCTGTTTCTTGTTACATTTCCCCACAATAAGTGTTGAAATAATTTTGTGCTTGCAGTCTCAAAGAATTGTCTGTGGCTGAAAGAAGTTTCTCTCTCTCTCTCTCTCTCTCTCTCTCTCTCTCTCTCTCTCTCTCTCTCTCTCTCTCTCTCTCTCTCTCTCTCTCTCTCTCGTGTGACAGTTTCCTATGCAAGGATGGTCACTTTCCCCCTTATTCTTTGCCCAAAATATTAATGAAATCAATAGACTTTTAAAAACCGAATTTCCAAAGGTTAAAAATCATTCTTCAAACATCGACAAAAAGCTTTTTACTTTCCCTCTTGAAAGAAAAAAGATGGGGGAGAGAGAGAGAGAAAGGGGAGATGAAAACCAAAGAGGGAACAGAATAAGAGACAGTCGTGGTATTGAATAAAGGAAGGAAGAGAGTCTATGTTAAAGTTGACCCATATGACGTTGAATTTATATATATATATATATATATATATATATATATATATATATATATATATATATATATATATATATATATATATATATATATATATATATATGTATATATATATATATATATATATATATATATATACATTGTCACGAAGTGATCAAGTACCTGGTTATTACACAAATAATAAGACCAAAAAGTTACCTCACTTCAGCCAGACACTTGAAACCTCAAAACAAAAATATTAAGACTGAATACTCTAAAGGTACAGTGATCCCATAAAACTTGCTTATCACTTGAAAAAATCAATCTAACATTGTCAAGTTATTGGTGAGGTAACAACTAATAAGCTATAAACAGACTAGTGGAAAATGGGCATCACTTCATAAACACTATAACGATTTCCCTGGTTCTATTTCACTTTGATAAAGGAGAACTAGACAGATATATCACTTACCTGGTACACATTCATTAATTTCTCTAATCACTGGTGGTCAAAATGAAACACTGTTTTTAAAACTTTAAACAAACAAATTTATTTCTAAGTTCAAAAGTTGTATGCAGAGTTCACAATCTCAAAAAGATTTACTATTACCTGACAACAGTGTAAGAATTAAGTATTTCTTAATCAAGATTAGTTTGCAAAACTTTAATTTATCAAGAAAGCAATTTGCTGAAGTAAAATTCAAACCATTAATTCTCACTCAAGTTTTAGATATACACCTGATTAATTAAACTCAACACAAGTGTTCACCAAAATATTACTGACTGCAATCCATACAAGTATTCTCTGAAATCTCAAAAATAAGTATGCACTAACAAAATGCTAAGCAATCACCAACACAAAACTTTGGAATACACTGTGTAATTATAAAATTAGAGCAATATGATAACACATACATATACGAATGAAATATGCAAAAATGGAAATATACCAATAGCAATTTCACTAAGACAAAAATATGTTTAAAGATTATATCAATCTTTCCAAAGATTACCTTCACTTTAAAAAAAAAAAAAACTAAAATCGCGCCTTTCTAAAACTTCCTCAAAGACAGCACTGCCAAGTCACAATGATATGCATTTAGTAACATATAGTTAGCAGCAAGACACATTGGAACTCACTTAAAGAGATATTATCCACCTCTTATCAAAACAATAATTCTCTATCACAACAACATTACAAAATATATCAAGTAAGAATCTTACCTTCTTCAATAGAAAATAGTAAAACATTTTCACAATGCTTGCACAATATAAACACCTTAGATCATTCTTACAAAATGTATACACTTCGTGGGTGAATTTGACAAAACATATGCTTTTGTGGGAGAAGGATAACCAACTTTATATATATACCCTTTAGACACAATACTGTACCAGAGAGAGAGAGAGAGAGAGAGAGAGAGAGAGAGACTGCGGCTATCTTTGAAATCCCCAAGGCAATGAGAGAGAGAGAGACTGCTGCTATCTTTGAAATCCCCAAGGCAACTCCTAACTCTCTCTGATTTCCCTTGTATATATATGGTGGGTCCTAAAGGGTTACTAACTAGTCCCTTCAGTCTTTGAATAACGGATTTCTCCTTCCACCTCTCAGTATACATGATACATAAGGTATGCATACATTATACATACAGGTATACATGTACGGTATACATACAGGACTGGAGCTTCAAGCTTCTTATCTCAAAACTGTCATTTCCTGCCGTGGGTTAAGCACCTGAGCAAATAGAAAAAGGTATTTTGAAACCAAACTGGCTCGGCTGTCAGCGTGTCAACTTCATCTCTCTCACTTCCTCATTCTTTTCTACTCAGGTTATGAAAATATAATAGGCATAGACAAAGTTAATAACTATGGAACAGACACACATGATAAACGTATAATAAAGCATTCTGGCTGAGGCCTGTCAACTCATCAAGATAAGCAAAGTGGCCCTTGCCATTTTGCCTTCACCCCAAACACCTGTGTCAATACAGGATGTGGCGATCTGATAATGGTTCAAAAATATCTCTCTTTCTCTACAGCACATACTTTAACTTCCACAAACACAGTGTGTTACAAACATGAATGATAATGCATTACAAAGTCACCTCAAAACATATGAAATAGCTGAAAATTATATCAAAATACAAAACACAAGAGTCATCTGTAAGAAATAAAGACATCTCAAAATCATAGACATCAAATCAAAACATACACATAATCTAACATTATAATATATATATATATATATATATATATATATATATATACCTGTATATATCTGTATGTATATATATATATATATATATATATATGAAATTTTTATCACACCGTGATATATATACAATCATGAAGCTACAAATGTCGCTTAATATCGAAATTCACGCTACCTCGGTATATCTCCGTTGGAGAATTGTCGCCGAAGGGGAATTTATATAAGTGATAAATGAATTGGAATCGTGGGGACACGAACCCGCGACGAAAGCCTATTCAGCGACTCCAGTTGACGTAAACCATTGAGCCATCAAGAGAGGTATAAGTCTTTTGCCGAGATGTCGTACTGCGTTTTCCCGTCGTGAGTGGGGAAAGTGTACTAGCCTCGACAATGACCCACCTCCGCCATGACAGTTCATTGGTACGTTTGGAACACGCAGCTCTTGTTATGAAATTTTTATCACACCGTGATATATATACAATCATGAAGCTACAAATGTCGCTTAATATCGAAATTCACGCTACCTCGGTATATCTCCGTTGGAGAATTGTCGCCGAAGGGGAATTTATATAAGTGATAAATGAATTGGAATCGTGGGGACACGAACCCGCGACGAAAGCCTATTCAGCGACTCCAGTTGACGTAAACCATTGAGCCATCAAGAGAGGTATAAGTCTTTTGCCGAGATGTCGTACTGCGTTTTCCCGTCGTGAGTGGGGAAAGTGTACTAGCCTCGACAATGACCCACCTCCGCCATGACAGTTCATTGGTACGTTTGGAACACGCAGCTCTTGTTATGAAATTTTTATCACACCGTGATATATATACAATCATGAAGCTACAAATGTCGCTTAATATCGAAATTCACGCTACCTCGGTATATCTCCGTTGGAGAATTGTCGCCGAAGGGGAATTTATATAAGTGATAAATGAATTGGAATCGTGGGGACACGAACCCGCGACGAAAGCCTATTCAGCGACTCCAGTTGACGTAAACCATTGAGCCATCAAGAGAGGTATAAGTCTTTTGCCGAGATGTCGTACTGCGTTTTCCCGTCGTGAGTGGGGAAAGTGTACTAGCCTCGACAATGACCCACCTCCGCCATGACAGTTCATTGGTACGTTTGGAACACGCAGCTCTTGTTATGAAATTTTTATCACACCGTGATATATATACAATCATGAAGCTACAAATGTCGCTTAATATCGAAATTCACGCTACCTCGGTATATCTCCGTTGGAGAATTGTCGCCGAAGGGGAATTTATATAAGTGATAAATGAATTGGAATCGTGGGGACACGAACCCGCGACGAAAGCCTATTCAGCGACTCCAGTTGACGTAAACCATTGAGCCATCAAGAGAGGTATAAGTCTTTTGCCGAGATGTCGTACTGCGTTTTCCCGTCGTGAGTGGGGAAAGTGTACTAGCCTCGACAATGACCCACCTCCGCCATGACAGTTCATTGGTACGTTTGGAACACGCAGCTCTTGTTATGAAATTTTTATCACACCGTGATATATATACAATCATGAAGCTACAAATGTCGCTTAATATCGAAATTCACGCTACCTCGGTATATCTCCGTTGGAGAATTGTCGCCGAAGGGGAATTTATATAAGTGATAAATGAATTGGAATCGTGGGGACACGAACCCGCGACGAAAGCCTATTCAGCGACTCCAGTTGACGTAAACCATTGAGCCATCAAGAGAGGTATAAGTCTTTTGCCGAGATGTCGTACTGCGTTTTCCCGTCGTGAGTGGGGAAAGTGTACTAGCCTCGACAATGACCCACCTCCGCCATGACAGTTCATTGGTACGTTTGGAACACGCAGCTCTTGTTATGAAATTTTTATCACACCGTGATATATATACAATCATGAAGCTACAAATGTCGCTTAATATCGAAATTCACGCTACCTCGGTATATCTCCGTTGGAGAATTGTCGCCGAAGGGGAATTTATATAAGTGATAAATGAATTGGAATCGTGGGGACACGAACCCGCGACGAAAGCCTATTCAGCGACTCCAGTTGACGTAAACCATTGAGCCATCAAGAGAGGTATAAGTCTTTTGCCGAGATGTCGTACTGCGTTTTCCCGTCGTGAGTGGGGAAAGTGTACTAGCCTCGACAATGACCCACCTCCGCCATGACAGTTCATTGGTACGTTTGGAACACGCAGCTCTTGTTATGAAATTTTTATCACACCGTGATATATATACAATCATGAAGCTACAAATGTCGCTTAATATCGAAATTCACGCTACCTCGGTATATCTCCGTTGGAGAATTGTCGCCGAAGGGGAATTTATATAAGTGATAAATGAATTGGAATCGTGGGGACACGAACCCGCGACGAAAGCCTATTCAGCGACTCCA
>JANJGK010006600.1:27500-36257 GCA_039081455.1 Macrobrachium rosenbergii
GTGTGTGTGTGTATAAAATTATATTAGTCTTAATGTAAAATCAATCCTTTTTGCATTTGAAGTCTTACCTTCGTTGTCAAGGAATCGGGGCTCATGAGCATGAACAAAATCTTGGCCAATAAGCTGCATGAATAAACGAGAAAGTGGGGAGAGGAAGTCATTGCCTGATAAAAAAATATGATGATTTCAATGATGGATTGCAGCAGGACGAAGAGAATTAGTGCTCCTTCATATGACATCAGGACTTCTATGATGGTGTCTATTTCCTCTAAAAATTTAGACAAAGAATTACACTCTTTCTCTAAAGTGGAATTTAACCTTTTATGATCTATAATATCCCTCTCTCCGAAATCAAGATGTTCTTGCTTTACTGACAGAAATGTATTGAAGGATTCACTCAAGGTTTTGTTGATTTTTGGCTTCTTATGGAATGCGTTCGGTTTCTTCCACAGCGCATTTGTCCAGTTGGTTGATATCGGCTGTTCGTGGAGTTTTATTAAATCTTTTGGCATTTGAAAAGTTGCGAAAGTTTGGAACTTTCTCATTTCTTCATCTAGTCTGCAAGACAATGTCTTTGCAAAGGAATAAATCACTCCGTATGTTGCCACTGAACCTCCAATGTTGTAGACGATCACCATGAGAGCTAGAGTCACATTGTATATGTTGTGTCTTACATTTCCTTCACGTAATTGCGAAACAAACGATAACACATAAATAGAGTGGCTACTACATCACCAAATAAGACTATGTACAACAGGAAAAATTTGTTTACGCTTTTCTTTTCAGCTATTAGGCCTTTCGTTTTGTTGACAAGTTGAGCCAAACGGCTACTTCGCACAGAATGATACAATTGCAAGGATGTTGCATTGATAACTAGGTTAATGTTCAGAAGTCTATGGAAAATGGAAGTAGTGCTACTTTCGCTGAACTGAAGTGTGCAATATCACGCAGCATATATGATCATCAGAGCTGTCAGTGTGAAGGACCAGAGCGTCCCGGACAAAGTTTTTCGAATGCTGATGGCGTGTCTGCGTTCTTGTGAGACCATATTAGTGTCCTTTTCAAATAACTTATGCAGCGAAATGTAGCTTCTTCGCCTTATGACATATGGAAATCCACCCAGAATTTTCGTTGCATACACAAGCAAAAGAACAGGACTATGAAAGATGTCGAACATTTTCTAGATGTAGTATTAAAGTGAACCGAAATCAGCTGGGTATTACATCTGAAAGATGAATGCAAATCACTTTAAAATGGAGAGCAAAAAGTGAGTGTCCTCTGGATTACACGAGAAACTCTTCAGGTAATTTCACTTCAGTAGCTATGCTGATACTACAAGTCCTCCTTTTTATATGAAAGCAAATATGGCGCGAAGAAGTCATTGAATATTAACGAAAAACGAATGAATTGTGTTTGCTGAAGTTGGACACAGTGACGTCAAGGTTAAACCTCATCGATTTTCTGGGGCTAACAAACTGCCCATCATCTGGCGATATAAGGTGTCAAAGTTAAATTATGATACTTGAAATTGAAGGCAGTTTCATTTGATAGAAATCGGCGTTTTGCGAATAATCAATATATCCTCTGAAAGACAATTACTGATGTTTATTCTCTCTTGCTTCATTATATCCCATTGTTTCTTGATCCCTGGGGTTTAATTAGAGATTATATTATGTTATAAACAGTATTTTTAGAGTTACAGTACAAATACTTATGCCCGTTTTGTTTATTGTATCTAGATGTACTGAGGTACAGTATTATTAATGGTAGAACATACAATATAAACACTAGTTCCCTGTAATATTATGACTAAAAGGAGTAATATGATATGTTATGGTTCACCTTTCCAGAATTCAAAGAATTGTTTGCGCCAAACCGAAAGTTAAGTGTATGTGTAATTCCTATTTAGAATGGGTAAGAACACGTTCATTAGTTTGACATACGTTTTCGAACATTTCAGATGAACTTCTACATAATTAAGTCTACTGAAGTAAACGTTTTGCAACGTTAATGATTTCCAAATTACCAAGAGTTCACAACGTTGGTAAGAAGTAATACAGATTTGCCAACAAGAAAACAATTGAATGCAGCTATAGGATAATTTTTTCCCCCCTTTTCTTAATGTGAACTGAAACTTCAAATCTCTTAATCACTCTAATTATTTATAAAAATATTTCAACAGCAAAAATTAAACCTCATCACGCTAGAGAATTCGTAGTCCGTTTACGCGAGTTGTGGGTGTTTTTGATATTCAAATATGTTACATTTATATTGTTTGATCAACATTAGCTTTATTATTTTGCTGTTAAATGCAATATCAATGAATGCTAATGAACAAGAGTTTCAAATCTCTCATTTCCTTATGATATGACTGCGTTTTATATTTTAATTGTCTCTTAATGGTCCTCTTGTTAGAGACGACGATCGATGTCGTCGTAAATACTCTTCTCGGAGTTAAGCTTTGAAGAATCTTTTGTAAGAGAAACAAGGTGGAACACAAGAACATTTACGAAAAATCAAATGGCTTCAATTTTTTACTCGTAATTTTTCTTATGCAAAATATTTTAATTGAAATTATCTCCAATTTTTTTCGTATTTTGTACCATCATATCCACGTGACGGAGTTCTAAATTCTAAAAATGATCTTCCCCAATATTGGTTTATACAATGTTCCTTTAACATATGGCGATTCAACACCAAGGTCTCACAATAATTAAATTTCACTCACTTTTACTCTCTATATGATGCATCATAACTTCATCAGCCCGTAGGATGGTAGTGCCGTCAGTGCACCTTATGCGGTTCACTGTAGGCATTACTTAAGGTTCTTTGCAGCGTGCCTTCGGCCCCTAGCTGCAACCCCCTTTCGTTCTTTTTTACTGTACCTCCTTTCATATTCTCTTTTTTCCTTCTTCCTTCCCACCCTCTCCTAACAACTGATTCATAGTGCAACTGTGAGGTTTTCCTCCTGTTACAACCTTTCAAACATTTTACTGTCAACTTCCGTTTCAGTGCTGAATGACTTCGTAGGTCCCAGTGCTTGAACTTTGGCCTAAATTCTACAGTATATCAATAACTTCATCAGTGAAAGGCACTCAGATTATATAATTTAGTAATTTAATGTTCTGTTCAAAACTCTACAGCCCTTGGTTCCTACATTAAGGATTATCTAATTAATCAATATTGCCCTTTCATTCTTCTGTAAAACAAAACTATGGAGGCGGCGACTTGTCTGTCCGTCCGCACTTTTTCTGTCCGACCTCAGATCTTAAAAACTACTGAGACTAGATGGCTGCAGTTTGGTATGTTGATCATCCACCCTCCAGTCATCGAACATACCAAATGGCAGCCCTCTAGCCTCAATATTTTTTTTTATTTTATGAAGCTTAAAGTTAGCCATGATCGTGCGTCTAGCACCGCTATAGGTGCCAACAACATAGGCCATAACCGGTGCCGTGACTGAAAGTTTCATAGGCCGCGGCTGAGAGTTCATGGGTCGTGGCTGAGAGTTTCATACAGCATTATAGGCTGTACAGAAAACTCAATTAAGCCGAGGTGTCCACTACCGCACTGAAACTTACTTGTGATGTCGACTTCACAAGAGAACGAGGCCATTATATAATCTGGCTTGGATGGAAAAGCACAACCTGCAACTGAAGGCGCTCTCAGAGCAAATGTTGCGATGCGTGGGAACTGTAGCTTTCTCTCTCGGGTTATTTCACATTCATTGGAAAATAAATTTGTAAAGTCAAATAACCTAATTAAACAAAGTCAGATTTGTGTTGTACAACTGGAATTATGAGTTTAAAGAAAAGAAACTTTTTTTTTTTACCCTGGTTTCACTCTGAAGGGGTTTTATTCTTGGAGGAGTATTTTTTTTTACAATATTGTGATTCAGGTAGCAGTAGTTAGCTTTCAAATGTCATTACACGTAACGCTCCAATAGGTATGGTTATTTCACATAAAGGATTGCATTCTTTGCAGTTTTTGCATTTTTATCAGTCTAACAATAAATTTATGTTGAAAAAATGATCTTAGGATTCTGTCCAGTCAAGTCTGCAATATATATAAAAAAAATTGTTATGTATCGACTGAACGTTCATAAAACTTTCTAAGGCATATCAGCTTCAGTTATTCTAATGGTAAATTAATTGTTTGCAATTGTATTATAGAAAAAACGTTTACGGATGATTTAATCTGGCAATACCTTTCTAATGAGGAGTCATGAAACCCTTATGACTAAGACATAGGATCTCTCTCTCTCTCTCTCTCTCTCTCTCTCTCTCTCGTCTCGTCTCTCTCGTCTCTCTCTCTCTCTCTCTCTCATCTCTCTATATATATATATATATATACTACATATATATCATATATATATACTATATATATATATATCATATATATACTATAATATATATATATGTATGTATGTATGTATGTATGTATATGTATATATAATATATATATATATATATATATATATATATATATATATATATATATATATATATATATATATATATATATATATATATGTATATACATATATGTATATATATACATATATACATATATATATATATATATATATATATATATATATATATATATATATATATATATATATATATATATATGTATATATATGTATATATATATATATATATATATATATATATATATATATATATATATATATATATATATATACATCACATATATGTATAGTGTGTGTGTGTGTGTCTGCATGTGAGCGTGTGTATGCAGGGGAATTCACCTAGTGTGTGGGCTCGCCCTTAGTATGTTGCTTGCAGTTTTTCAACAACGGACAACCCATCGTATCAGTGGCAAACCTATAAAAATAAAAAAATTTTTGTCGTGTATCATTTGTGCTTCTGCTTATTAGCACTGAAAATATGTTTATTTGCTCACTTTTTTTTGTCAGAATCTAAAAAGAAAATTTCCGATACTTAGTGATATTAATTGTTAACCTCCATTATTAAATAAATAACAGGAAGAGAAAGTTTCTGCTTCAATAGTTTAGTCATAGAGTTGAAAACCATCCACAGAGGATGTGATTTATTTTAAATAAATAGCGAAAACATTAATAATAAATAATAATAATAATAATAATAATAATAATAATAATAATAATAATAATAATAATAATAATAATAATAATAATAATAAATGGCCGTTTCTGCGAATTCAGTTTCTACCTTCCTATAAGAGTATGACTAACCATCCTATTCATCAGCTTGCAGCTGTAACATAAGGTTCCGAGCCAGATACACCAACAACGTCCAATAAACAAGCTACGAGCTGATGAAAAGACTGTTATTGAACTTGCACAGAAGACTACACACATTGAATGCCAGCCCCAGAAACAGCTCTCTTATTCATCGATACTGCCCTTTGAGGAGCTCAAATCCCTAAAAAATAATAACAAACACAATGCTGACTTTGAGCATATTTAAAGTTAAAAAAGGATTCTTCGAGAACATAAAATGCAGTTTAAATTTTGAACGTGTTAAACCTGCAATATTTTATTAAAATTCGAATGCTGCAGTGTTATCATTTGAAAGCTTATGACGACAAAGATTTTCCAATTCCTTCCGGTAAGCTGCTGTGGGCTGACAAATATATTAAACTCCTCCATAGTTTTGTGACTTCTTGTCATGCCGTCATGCAGTGAAGCCTCACAATAACACAAAGATATATAATTAATACGTAGTAAATTCAGCGAAAATAAACCATAAGTGTAATATACAAATGATAATACCCTGCAGGAGGAAGTAGGTCGATTCACTTGACACTGAAACCTTGCAGTCCTCTACTTCAGATTATAAAGTCACCAATAGGTCATTCCTAGTGGTGTGGTCAGTCTAGGCTGAATAGTGATCTGAGAAACGTACCACCGAGGAAAGAATAGATTGCGAGTGGAAGCAAGTTATGTTTATGGGCAAACATTATTTAGCAGGAGAATGGTGTCTTGCACGACATTCTTTTTACTGAACGGAATTTATCTCACAATACTGTCTCGCTTTTCGAACAAAATTAATCACTTTATTTCTATATATACTGTATATATGTATGTATGTATATATTTATATATATATATATATATATATATATATATATATATATATATATATATATATATATATATATATATATATATATATATATATATGCAATAACTTGTTCTAGAATCGAGATCATGTGAATCACCTGAATCTTTCACTTTCTCTTGAATTCCTGAATATTAGGAACCAGCGACTCCTTCACCTCGTATACATTGCCTAGCTGGCACTTTTTCTATCTTCCTTTTTACCTTTTCCTGTAACTTCCTGATAATCGACTCTTTCTACATGCCTATTGGCCATAGCAAAGAATAAATTCCTCCCTGATGCTTTGGAAAACTCTCGCATCTCCATCATCAGAAAAAATGGGACCATAGCTGTCAAGAATCTATGTCTTTACATTGGCACTGGGATCAATAACCGAAGCCCAACAGAAGTTTAATGAAAATGGACAGCCATATTGTCATCATTTTTCCCTCAAGAGCTTCAGCCTAAGGTCACACAATAAGTAATGGAGACTTTTTTTCTCAGGTCACTGTAAATCATGGTTAAGTATCATAGAGAGATTTTCTGTTAGTTTCTCCTCTCGTTCTCTTTGCTTCAGCCACTCATTTACATAATAGGGTTCATAACTGTAGCATTTATATGTGTCATATATATATATATATATATATATATATATATATATATATATATATATATATTATATATATATATATATATATATATATATATATTATATATATATATATATATATATATATATAAAGGTGTGTGTATGCGTCACTGTTTTGTGTGTGCGCGCGCGCGCGTTTTAGCGGCCGCTAAGATACTAGCAATGGTCACTGGAGTGGTGCTCCTATCACTGCAGAATCCAGGAAGTTTCTTTTCAATTTACTGCTTTTTCAAGATACAACACATCTGACAACTAATAAAAAATTTAAAGGTTTCATGTCTAAAAAAAAAAGAAAATAGCGACGCCTCTATCTGTGAGATAATGAATTAAAGCAGTAGTTAAGCGTGCTACTGGCTATACATATATCATCACCTAATTTCATTCTGGTAAAAAAGAAAAAAGAATCAGCGTTAATTTCTTTGAACGCTGTCGCAGGTTTTTGGAAATTCCGTCCGTCCTCCCTTTCAGACCATTAATCCTTTTCCTTACTGCTTCCAAGTAATCTGAAATTAGAGTTCTCTCTTTTCCCACCAAGGCAGAGATCGGGGGAGGGACTGCAATTTCCCTCCCTCACCTCTTTTCATCAAGGGAGAGCTTCGTTTCAGGCTCCATTTTTCCTTCTTTAACGCCGGACTTTACAAAATTATTTTCCAAATCGTGATGCGGGGGTATTAAAAATTGGTTGATGAGTAGTCTAAATAAAACACATTTTTTATCTCTATATTTAATTATTAAAATCCTAATGAAACTCAGAATCGAGAATTTTTCATACTTACATATTCTATGGCTCCCACATCAGCTCATGTAAAACGTAATTTTTTTGGTAAATAAAGATGATTCTTGCATTTTAAATTTAGTGTATTCAAATGAAGATTTTTGATATCTCTTTTATACTGTAACATTAAGTTTTCACTTAATGAGATTTTCAGATTTTTGTTAGTATATTTTAGGCAAATCCTTGTTTTCTTTTAACATTTGCTCAACAAACATTTCGCAAGGGTATCTGCAAATTTTTATTATAGACTTAGGGTATATTTAGGCAAAATGTACGCTCAAGATATGTACAGCAGAGGCGATAATTTTTTCTATAGAGAACTTTAAGGTAAGACCGAAAACAGGATGAATGGTTGGGTAGATATCGCTGCTTACAAAACACAGATCTTTAGCTGGATAGTTTATCTTTGCCAGTTATGGCGGTTGCGCCTTTCTTTCTTGTTTTTTTTTCTTTTTTTGCTTCGATAACATTGGAGCGCTCCAAAACTCAGTTACTAGCCTTTATTCTGAGATATACTCTTTAATATTTTGATTAAGATACCAATACCTATGTAATTATGACAACATCGCTGATTGCCACTATTCCCACGTTCGACTTTGTGTATTTAAGTAGGCTAGTTTTAAATTATTTTCCACCAACGCCGTATATACTCATCTATTTCTGTTTTAGTTTGTGCAATATTGTTCCTTACAGAAGTATGAATTCATTTTCTCGGTGTCCTGAAATTTAAAATTTGCTGAAATTTCAGTCTCCCTTTTAATCAGATTTTTTTTTTTTTTAACCCGAATGGTATTATTATAAATATCCCTTGAGATCTTGGGCTTTGTTAAGAGTAAAAGTTCTTAGTTTTGCGTTCATTCTATTTTTCGATTTCCTTGTTAGTGAATTTGGTATTGATAAAATAATTGCCAGACGAATATTGATAATTTTTTTTTTTAATTAAAGAAAAATTATAAAAAAATATAAAAGAAAATTTTTTGAAAAAATTTTTTTTCAAATTTTTTTTATAAAAAAAAAAAAAAAAATAATCTATTTTAGATAAAAAAAAAAAAAAATAAAAAAAATTTTCTATTAATTTTTTTTTTTTTTTCTATAAAAAAAAAATAAATCAATTTTTTTTTTTAAAATTTTTTTTTTTTTTTTTATAAAAAAAAATTTTTTTTTTATATTTTTTTAAAATTTTATAAAAAAAAAAAAAAAAAAATATTATTTATTTTTTTTTTTTT
>JANJGK010006601.1:0-25000 GCA_039081455.1 Macrobrachium rosenbergii
CCTAACCTTAAAAAATAGCAATAAACCGATTAATAAGAAACCAATGCGCATGGCATGGCATACATATGGTCTTTCAATAGTTCGTAGCCATTCTCTCCCGAGTTTTATAAATAAAGCAAATGCACGAATATTAAAGGATTGTAATGAGGGACATTTACATCACCTATTGAGTGATAACGTCATTTTAACTCTCTCTCTCTCTCTCTCTCTCTCTCTCTCTCTCTCTCTCTCTCGAACAATAAATGGCCTATGAATTTTTAATAAACGCCCTCCATTCTAGTAGGCATCAGCTCTTCTCCCTGAAGCCTGTGATACAGAATAATGAGGAATGATTTATCTTGATGTAGAGTAATCACGGCTAATGTAAAGCAGCACAGCGCAATGTCTATATATATTTCGTGCCTAAATAACGAGTTAGTCAAGACCTACTATTTACCGAGTAAATAATGAGCATCAGCCATCATAGTGAGTCATAATCGCGCTGGGCGTAGTAGCTGTAATGAAATCACTGCTTTAGGGAACGGGTAGGCAATAGTAGTGCAAATGTCTTTTCATTTTCATACCAGTATACAGAAATAAATCAGAATCGATCTGTAAAAGAGAAGCAAATTAACGAAAAGAGTATATATGTTATTAATTTTCTCACAATATTTCTATCATTTAAAGTTTTAAACAATTGATTTTTATCTCCCTGGCCATTTTTTTTTTATTTGGTGATCAGTGAAGCATGCGTTTTTAGTTTATAGAAATACTATGCCAGTCTTCTAAAAGTAACTACTGGAATCATCCAGAACCATAGCTGTCTGGCCTCTATTCATTTGTAGTACTATAGCGTTAGCCATATGAAATCCAATGAGATTTTAGCTTTGTTGATTATGACAGCTAATCAATGTAGCTCACCTATATAAATACTTACAATAAACTCACTGGAATTCTCTAGTATTTCCGCGGATCCCTGTCTGTATTTGAGGATGATGTAAAAGTAGCCATTAAGAAAATAAGCAAATCGATAGTAGGGAAACTGATGTGGCCATCATTCGCCGTTATTGCAAACTGCTGTTTGAAACACCAGTCGTACCTTGGCCATTGCTGTAAAATGCTTCATTGTTTGCATTGTTAGCTAATTGACAGTAACCCATGTCAAGCTATGCCGCAATGCTGATGATGTTTGGGCAAAAATGATTTAGGAAAGAAAGCCTTCTGATAACCCACAGTCTATATTATGTTAAACTTAAAATGAGTTATGTATAAGGTGATTAAACCATTGCATGGGGAAATATATCTGCTCGTGGACAATCTTTAGAATTATCTTGGTTATGACTACTTTAATTTATATATCAGAAACAAACATTCCAGAGGATGAGTGCTATAAGAGAACTCTTTCACTGTTGTCTCTTCACGGCAAAAGTTTCCCTGAAATCCTATCTATTCTAAGTGAGCAACGGGAGCCCACCGTAACACTGGGCCTAATGGCCTGTCCACACTAGCGGGCATGCCCGTCGGGCACTTCCCGCTATTTATATTTTCTCTGGCTTCTGAAGCAGTGTTACCAGACAGTCGCATCGTTCTGGCTCCATACTCGGTCGGTCAGTATAGTGGAACGGGTTATGGGAACAGTGTTTGCCCGTCGGGCAGTACCCTCTAGTGTGGACATGGCTTAGATAAGGTTAAATGGTGAGACACAAAGCCTTTTCGTTACGTTTTCTTATAATGACTGTTGTGCCTGTAAAACACTCACCACCCACAAAATAGATAAAGTGAGCCCGGGATGGAATGGGAAGAGGGATAGACACATAACTAGGACTTTCGTAATATCACCTCACAAATATACTTTGATACCTTCCAGAAAAAAGAAGTCCTAGGGGCTGTCGTTTTGTACGGCACGCCACTTTCCTAACGTTGTTATGAGACTTCCCTCAGAAGCATCGTAGACAGTGAATGACATCCGTTTGCCGCAGAGCGTTTTTATGAGACGTGGATCTCTGTAATTTCATCTGTCCATTAATTTCAACCACTTTTTGTCGACCAGTTCCTCTTCTCCCCAGCCAATCCCTGTCATTATTCTCCCCCTTTCAGTAAGTGTGAAATTGGCTGCATCCTTCTTCAGGATGTGCCAGGTGGAAGAGATCCTTGATCCCCACACTCCATTAGACTCTGACAGATTACAGTGCCTCTTGCGGAACTTCGTAAGTTGTTGGGGGGGGGGGGGGGAGCCGCTTTACCACTCTACCACCTTACCAATATCCATTGGAATGAGGGAATCTCCTTGCGCCATTTTTATTTCTTGGGAGACAGCCGTTTCACTGAAACATTTCACATTATAAGTAATATGCCAAATGATACAAAGTAATTCAGGTTTTCAGGGTACAAGATAAATGTCGAATTCGTGGGTACAGAGTAAGTTGGCTTCAAGTTTAAAATAATGCGTGTAAGTGTGTCATTTATTTATTTATATTTTTTGAGCAGGGGAGGAGGCAAGGTTGTTACAGCAGCCACAAAAGAAAAAACTGATTAAGTAATATGAGTTTTTTTTTTTTTATTTCTATCTTTTTTTCCATGTTGACTACATTCTTTGCATACGTGTTCATGTCATAATTATGATTATAACAATGTTTATAATGTTATCCATGCGTGAATGTACGGTTCCTGGCCGACTGAAAATAACAGATAAGCCTGTCACTTTACCAATCTGTTAAGCTGTAAATGCACTAAAAGCTGAAGACAATGAATTTTTGTGTAACTGTTGAGACATTAATGTAGATAGGTTTATTATATAAACCATAAAATTATTACATAAAAGGTTTTATATTACTTATACGAATGTTTCAGTTCGATATTCTTATCCTTTTTAGAAAAGAACAATCTAATTCTAAATAATTCAGTGATATGAAAAGAGTGAAAATTAACGAAATGTAATTGTATCCAAAGAACTCCATTCATGCCTTTCCCAATATCATCAGAAAGCATTCTTGCCCAATGAGACTTAAGATAACTTTCTACCTCAACCTCTGCTTCCTTTCTTTCGTTTGATTATTCAATTACAAAAAGTGGGCGAAATGTTTTTAATTAACACACATATGAACACACACACACACACACACATATATATATATATATATATATATATATATATATATATATATATATATATATATATATACTGTATATGTATATAAATATACTATATATATGTATATACACAATATATATATATACATATATATATATATATATATATGTATATATAATATGTGTGTGTGTCTGTTCATATGTGTGTTAATTAAAAAACATTTCACCCATTTTTTTGTAATTGAATAATCAAACCATAGAAATACAGGGAAATGATATATATATGTATATATATACATACATACATATATATATATATATATATATATATATATATATATATATATATATATATATATATATATATATATATATATACTGTATATATGCTTCTAAGTATTAAAGCGCTTAGCAAGAATGAAACTTTTATAAAACGCTAGATATATTACGAGAACAGCCATAAAATAAGTCACCACGTATAATTCTTTTTGTTAAACTTTCAAAGAATTAGACTCGACGACTCCCTTGGCAACCACTTCATAATTACTCTCCCTACACCTCAGTCCATTATCTTGTTTCCTTCACAAGATCTTTGCTATATTTTCCATATTTCCATTTATGATTTCTTCAACATGATAAAAAAAAAGCATTGTAAATCAGGTTTTGTTTTTCATGCATCAAAATGTCATTGACTTTGAGCCTTCAACTGTTGTATAAATTATGAACATTTGTACCTTTCCCCAGAAGCACAGGAACGGTAGAAATGGTGGAATTTCACAGAGGCTCTTTGCGTCACACGGAGTTGGAGGCGTTAAAGTCGATGATAATAATATATGTGTTAGTTTATCTGCTCCTCTATGTGTGACGAAAATCCATGGTCAGCAGGAGATAAATTCTATTAAATAATCTTAATATTATGCGACAGTTGTCTGCAACATTTATACCACTGGAATGCATTGTGTCATTATGCCTCATAGTATAGAGGCAAAATATGCAAGATGAATACCATATCAACGTCACATTCCAGGTCATGCATCCAGATGCTGTGAAACCACCAGAGTAAATCCTCTTTGGAATATCCATACAGAGTCTCTTCAAGGGGCTAAATATAGGAGCTGTAACTAGAAACCTGTAGTAGGACAATGGACTGTACCACGCACACACAAATATATATATAAATATATATATATATATATATATATATATATATATATATATATATATATATATATATATATATATATATATATATATATATACTGTATACACACACCCAATGCAGCGATAAGGGACGTGGGCTTGACGATATTATAAAATCCACGTCAGAAGGTGAGTGAAAACAGGGACTTTAAACAAGTACTTTCGTAGTTTATTCTACATTTTCAAGTTCACACTTGAAAATGTAGAATAAACTACGAAAGTACTTGTTCAAAGTCCCGGTTTTCACTCACCTTCTGACGTGGATTTTATATATATATATATATATATATAAAATCACGTACAAATACAAAAGTGATTATAATCATATATATATATATATATATATATATATATATATATATATATATATGTATATATATATATATATATATATATATATATATATATATATATATATATGCACCATTGTGGTTTAACACTTTATACAATATATTTTGCGCCTATCTGTAAATACAAAAAATCTTTGGTAGCTTATTTATTATTCACACTAAATACTTACAGGTATCAACTTTTCTCGTACCTGAGTGTCTTACATAACAGGTAGCTCTTATATGAATAAGGCATTATTTATATAATTATTCATACATATATGACATCCTTGTTCTATCATCGCAAAATTATCATTAAATAACAGAGAGAGATGTTTTGCATGTTCTTCATTGATTCATTTCTCAAAGTAAGAATAATTTTATAAAGATATTAAAATTGTGACAGACTAACAAAAGGACATCGATAAAGTCTAAAGCCTTGAGAGGAAGGTAATTGAAGTAGCAAACCTTCTTCTTTTCTGAAGTTATGAGGTCACATATTTAACATATTTTGATTTCAAAATTGTTAGAATATACCTACTGATCGTATATGGTACCACAAACTCCTTGGTATCTTGTGTAAATACTACCAGAAATGATAAAACAGTATATCGCTGCATCCATGATAAGGCAGAAAATAGTCATTATATTTATACAAGTTGCACCAGTTATATCAACTTGAATATAATTTTTAAAAAACATTTATATGCATATATATATATATATATATATATATATATATATATATATATATATATATATATATATATATATATATATATATATATATTTATTTATTACTAAAAGGACCTCATTCAAACTGGGTGGTATCAAATGGAGTATTTATTCAGAAAAAGTTACAAGCTCTCTTGGACAAACAGTCCACATTATCAAGTATCCGTACAATGTACGGATACTTGATAGTGTGGACTGTTTGTCCAAGAAATCTTGTAACTTTTTCTGAATAAATACTCCATTTGATACCATCCAGTTTGAATGAGGTCCTTTTAGTAATTCTACTAATGCACAGAACAATTGTGTAATTGATAAAGTTAATATATATATGTATATATATATATATATATATATATATATATATATATATATATATATATATATATATATATATATATATATATATATATATATATATATATATATATATGTATGTATGTATGTATAATATATATATATGTATATACATATATATGTATATGTATTCTTCAAAATGGCCATTCAATAACAAGAAATATCTAATTCTCATAGTAAACACAAACAAATAATTATTAATGTCTTGAGTAAGTTTGTGGTGAAAAGTTCTCAAATATTTAAGGGACTCGAAACAAACAGTAAGTGAGACGGTTGTAAGCTAAAACCGAAAGCATAAAAACCTGGGCACTAAGCTTTGGCATACCTTGAAAATTTCAGGGGTATGTCTTGTCGTGTTTAAACCTGGGTTTGGCCGGTCCTTTTCGTAGTATTCATAGTCCGCCAGGAACGAGAAATTTAACGGAATGCGACAGAATTTCGCAGAATCATTGTCAAATTGATGGTGTGTGTTATTCCCCACCAACTGGGCGGGTTAGATTGATAGTGTACAAACTCCTACCACTGCACTGGGCACCCAACCTTGATATTGCATTCTATTGGCGTACCGGTTTTTAAATAAGCCTTTGTGCGCCATGCCTGTGCTATGTCCCCAGCCGTTGGGTGGAATATGGGAGTAATTGCGTGTTCGTGGTTCTCCAAACCATATATGTTATATGGTTTTTGCAATGGCAATTCATCCCTACTCTTAACAATGGTTTTTGTGCTGTACGCTCAGCCTTCGACAATATGTAGTAAAATAACGGATGAAATTTATATAATCAAAAGGAATCGATCATCTTGTCGTATTTGATATATTGTTTATGATTTGTTCTTTAATGTTACTGTTTTGCATATACCTGATCATGTTACTACCGTTGAGCGCCTGTTTGTGTACTAGTTATTAAGCGATGGCTACAAGGATATGGTAACTCAAAATATAAAGTACGTGTATGATGTATGAACCTTTTTGAAGAGTAAATCAAATGGACACCGCAAGAGCTATATCCTTGGTTAATAAAGACTTAACGTCTCAGTAATTTCAATAACTACTTGATCCGTATGTCGTGACGCGAATAACACATTGCCAGACTTTTCTTCAATGTTTGGGCGATGAGCCCATCCACTTCCGAAGTCCTGTATAAAACGTGTTTTTTATGGATATAATTTTCTATAGAAATTTTGAAAACGTTTATATTCAAACGATATAGTTGAAGATTACCAGCAAGTAAAACCTCGTAGACGTGAATTTTTGTTAAGCTGACTCTCTGGGATATCAGGCCCAAAGCAATACTTCTTCTGTTGTCAGCAAGACTAGAAAATATATCTGAATTTTATTTCTACTGCCTCAGCTCTAATCATGTTACGAAAATTATGCCGAGCGAACATGTTCCTTCGTATTTTAGGATATGTGAAATATGAAAATTAATCAGATCTTCAAAAAAGTACTAACATGAATTTATGGAAATAGCAAAGATGATCAATTCGGCTGTCTTCATCATAAGCTTCCCTTTCTTGAACACGTTTAAAAGTTATTATTACGTCATAACAAAAAAACTGTTATTTTCAGGAAAGTTTGAGAGGAGAGAGGGGTTTACTAAGAGAGAGAGAGAGAGAGAGAGAGAGAGAGAGAGAGAGAGAGAGAGAGAGAGAGAGAGGGAGGGGGGGGGGGGGGGTGGGGAGGGGGGGGAGCAGAGGTGAAAACATCCCCGTACACCAAATCACAGCTTCAGCAGTCCTAAAAGATAATGCAAATCGATGAACACTATAAGTTTTGTGAAAAGATAAAAACTACGCCAACTGTTTATGGACTTCCAGCTTAGGTGCTGCTATTTGTCGTAGTTTAAACGGCTCCACTAGCAATTCGTTTGTTTTTGTTTGATCTTTTATTTCATCTGTATCTAGAATACGTACCCTTAAATCTTCCTTCTAACACGAACACCGTTAACCAAATTTCTGGATTCTCTGGTAATCCAGTTTCACAGCCAATTTGGAACAGTTTTCGAGTTCCAAACTGGAATCCACTCAAGCAATTGAGCAACAAGAAAAAAAAAGTCTCCCCTTCCACACAACTAAAAGAGGAAGAGGTTGGAATAATTACGTCGACAGTCTTTGGAACAGGGAGTGAAGTCTTTGCTGAATTTTGAGGGACATGTTTTGTAATTCGAGAACGAATAAAAAATTGCTGTATAGATATTGTAAGAGAAGGAAAGTGTTTCCAAAACAAGAAACTAGTTACGTTTTTTCTGGTACTTGTTCGGCAATTGTTCACAAGTGGTGGCAGAATTTTTTAAGTTAAATGTCGAAAAAATCTCTAAGAGCTCATTAATACCAATGGGATAGGCTTTAGAACACTCAGACAAGATCATGAATACACGAAATTGTTCCTTGTAACTGATCCGTCCAGGATCGTTCTAGCTCTCCGTTCTAACACTATCCTAGTCTATTTTAGGCAGTCGTATGAACTTGGTGACCAGACAATTATCTGTACCAGAAAATGTGAACTTTAGGGTCACCTGTAACTGATTGTTAAAAGGTAATGCTTGCAGCTAATCTCTCTCTCTCTCTCTCTCTCTCTCTCTCTCTCTCTCTCTCTCTCTCTCTCTCTCTCGTTTAATTCCTCATCCGTGTTTCTTTTTGTTTTTGAATACTAACGATAAGTGACGTGCTTCAAAATGTTGAGAGAGAGAGAGAGAGAGAGAGAGAGAAAGAGAGACTTGTAAGAACGCTTCCTCTTAACGTTCACTATCTGTAACCGGTAAAGGACATTGCAGATAATTAATTACCATATATATATATATATATATATACACATATACATATATATATATATATATATATATATATATATATATATATATATATATATATATATATATATATATATATATATATATGAAAATTTTTATCACACCGTGATTTATATATTAAACGACAGTTTTAACTAACTGATTATGTATATATATATATATATATATATATATATATATATATATATATATATATATATATATATATATATATATATATATATATATATATATATATATATATGTATATATATTAACAGCAAGCTTAATCTCATCGACGAAAATATTTATACAATGTTGACTAACTGTTCACGGTACCTGATACCCAAGGGAATATTTATATTGACCGTGAATACCAAAAACTATCTGATTTGGTTTCCACTGCCTCACCCGTGAACAACTGACGGATTGTGCTGACCGAAAACAGTGCCTCCCTATTTATGGAAAAGTGCATTAGGAATTTCCTCAGATCTTCAGAAAAGTGCTAAAACATTTTTACAGAAATAGGAAAGGTTCTTAGTTCGTCTATATTTTACACATTAGCTTCCCTTTGTTAGGAGTGTTAAAAGCTGGTATGACGTCATATGGTGTTTCTGAAGATGTTATGACATGTTGCACTATTTTTTTTACAGAGACGGAGAAAATTCTTGAACCAGAAAAGTCTTATTTTCAGGAGTGAAAGAGGAGAGAGGGTTTCATAAACAGAGAGAGAGAGAGAGATTAACGCATTCCTGTAGTTGAACTTCAGATTCATAACAAGCAATGCGAAAGAATAAGGAAATTGAAGTTCGCTATAAACACAAATTATTTATGATCTCCGAACGTTCGTCCGGTTACCTCCCCTAGTCATTTGCTGTAGTTTAATTTCTTCACTAGTAATTTGTTTAACTTTCCTCTTTTTTATACTCTTTTATTTAGTCAAAACTAAAATAGGTACCTTTAAGTCTTCTTTCGAAAACGAACGCCGTTAATCAATTTCCTGGATTCATTGGCCGTTAGTTTCACAGCCAATTTGGAGGAGTTTTCGAGTTCCAACCAGGAATCCACTTAGGCAACTGAGAAAGAACGTCTCCCCACCTAAATAACAGTAAAAGAGAGTGAGAGAGTTCGCATAATTTCATCGACAGTGTTTAGAACAGTTGGAGTAACTGTGTTTACTGTATTTTTTTGAGGGTATGTTTTGTAATCCGAGAAAGAGTCAAGAGTAAAGAGTGTTTGCATATTGTGACATGAAATTTCGTCCACAAGAAATAAGTGTTTCCAAAACGAAAATTAGCTATAGTATGTTTACGGCAACATGTGTCTGTTGTCCAAAAGTGGTATGAATATGTTCAAATGTTGAAAAACCTTCCAAAGAGATCGTTATTACGAATGGGATAGTATTTGAGACATTCACATTCTATGTATATATATATATATATATATATATATATATATATATATATATATATATATATATATAGAATGACATCGATATATATCAGAAGCAATACACATTTACATTGAGAAAGCAGGAAATTCAGGTTTCAAAGCTATGCAGCTTTAAACTACTGAAGAAAGTGTATGCCTCTTTTGAGTGTCATGATCAACTGTGCGATACTTCATGTGTCCAAGAGACACTTCAGAAGTGAAAATCTCTCACATTTTAAACATTTTTAAACCAACTTACCGAAACATACATCGTTGTAATATGCATACAGATGCGACTTGGAGCTAAGCATCAAGGACTCACTTATTCATATGAGGATATACTTCCCTTATTTTTTACCGATAGGAAAAAGAAGAAAAAGCAGTCATCGAATACACCAGACAGTAATATTGTAATCAATCTCCAAGGCTCAATAAGAAATTGATCACTGAATGCCTTGCGTGCATAGACGAGGGAACTCAAAATCGTGTTGGTTCGTTCAAGTGTCTAACGTATTGACAGTACTTTTGGTCCTATTTGGATTCCTTTCTCGGTATTGCCTGCGTCCTGCCTGCAATTTGTTCACACAATAGGCCTAGTGTGCATTGGAAGGTCGCTCCTGAATACCGTTTCAATATACAGAGGCTTCAGCCTAATTGGTAGAGAAAGTCTTAAGCCTCAGCAGTGGAAGAGAACACAGTTGAAGATTGGGTTTTGTCATCATTCAGCCACTTTTTGTTTTTTAATGTTACTCTGTATAAAAACCAACGAACTCTTTGGTTGATGTTTCCATTGTTGATAGATTAAGCTAACCTATTTAGAATTCATATCCAAATTTCGGAGGCCAAGAGAGAGATCTGTGTAAATACGATCTACACGCGTCGAGAAAATAATATATATAATCTTACATGTATAAAATGAGTATCAGCATAAAAACTGAAATTTTCAAAAGGTGTTTTATCACAGTGAAGGAAAATTGAAGCTCACTTTAGAAATATATTGACAACTATTTTGTTGTGGTGAATTCGTTTGTAAAACAAAGATTACTGGAATATACTGGACAATAAGATTCAAAGGAAAGACATTTTCAATAAGCAAAATTTGGAAGCATATAATTGACTTCTCTGTTCGTGATCCGTTTTGCATTTAAAGACTTATCAAATATATTAAGCACATAAATATTAAACATGTGTTTCTGAATAAATGCGTGATTGTGGTGTATGTACACGCGTCGCCTACTACACGATGAACTTGAAAAGAAGGAATACCTTTTCCTTAGTCCCGTAGTTGTGGTTGCACTCTGTACAGAAAAGAAAATTTCATCGAAGCGCTATCTGATCATTCCTTCTGCAGCAAGTTCGTAAAAGGAAACTGTGTGTGGAAGGCTGAAGCCTGTTGATGCATTGATCTCGCCCAGAAAGTGTCTCCTTTACTCACAATGTCCCTCTCGACCTCCGCCGTCTACTGAATCTAGACGAGAAAAGGAAAATTTTCGTGGTATCTGCTTTGTCATTTGCCTTCAAATGCTCTTGAATGAGAGCCAGATGACTTCGGCATGGTGAGAGAATAGAGGTAACGTAGAGGAACTGATGTTCTTCAGCCTCCAAGAGAGACGAACTTCATTCAACGAATTCATGGATGAGCTGAATTATGGTGTGGCTGAGCATTCTGTATCAAAAAGATCTTCTAGTTGCAAATGAAATTCTCCTCACCTGAGAAAATTTTGGAGAAACATATTTTTTAATGATTAAAAATCACTCTTTAACCTTTGCAGGAAAAGATAAAAAAGTTCATTCAAGTCAAGAGTCTAATAAAAGTTTAAGTGGATAATCTAGAATTGAGGCTTAAAGAGTATTGGCAAGAAAGGCTTACTTAGTGAATGTAAAAATGCCCCCTTACCGCACGTGAAAAAAAAAAAAACAGGAAGTTTAAAGAAAACTGACTCTCTACTACTACTTGGAGATATCATCCTCCCTCCAAAAGGACCTGTTCCTTTACAATAAAAATGTTCACCAATACTTGTGGTTCTATTTTCTCTTTCTTACTTGCATCTAAGCTTGGTGAGGTTTTGAAATGGTAGTGTCCTCAGGAAGAAATGTTAAGGAAAAATAAAAACAAGTTTTTCCTTTTTTTTCCAAGACTTGCACCCGCAAAATGTATATCCTATTAAGATTTTATCCAGTCTGATTAAAATATTTCTGGTATAATGAATAATTCCGTGTCATGATCCCATAAGAGAAAGCAGTCTCAGAGATGAATGTCATAGTCATGAAAAGACAAGGAACATAATTATGTATATGCCTTTAACTCAAGGAAATAGCTTTTCCGTGTTTGAACATAATCAAAGTTACTCTTTTATGTTTGAATCCAATTTCATTTCTGAAACATACCACAAGCAGTTTAGCAACTTCTAATATTTTATCGATTTCCAACTCTTTGAGTCATCCAGAAAAAAAATTCTTTTTAATGCAAGGTCCCGCAGAGGACACAAAGCTATTCGCTCTCTCTCTCTCTCTCTCTCTCTCTCTCTCTCTCTCTCTCTCTCTCTCTCTCTCTCTCTCTGTGTTAACAGCCGTTCTTTTCATTTGGTATTCTATGCTGTACCATCTCAGGAGATAATAATATGATGAAACAAAACTTAATGAACTTTCAAAATAAAAACTGTGTGTAAAGCAACAAAAGTGAAACACACATGGTCATTAGATAATAAAAAGCTAGGCCCATAACAATATATCAATTTTTGGTAATACCACCCTCAGCCAAAGCTCAAAAAAAGGGTACAAAGAGCTGCAGGAGGTAGCCCGAAATTCATGTTTATAGATAAAATAGAAAGAGTTCTTGGCTGTCTGGTCGATGTATCTTTAACATATAAAGGAACGAAAAATTGCGTAGCAACTAAACTGAAAATATTTTTGGAGACAGATGGTTAATTCAAAAGTGTTCTCTCGAGTAAATAATCAAACAAGGCGGAAAATGAAAGGGAACTCGGAGAACACTTTCAGCATTTATTGCAACATACCATAAAATTTTATGGAATCATAAAGAATTCATGTATTGTATTAAGTGGAACCCGAGTAACATGAACTGTATGTAGTGTAGACCCCAGCCAACAAATAACTCTCTGACCCTTGAATTAATTGTCGAAAGTCTTTTTTCGAAATATACAAATACTCGAGAATTCATACAATGCTTGTTTTTGAAGATAAAGAGACAGACAGATACAGGAACAGAGAGTTCCTACCGTTAGCTATTTTCTTTTCAACAGCCAGAAAGATATATCAAGTCAGTAGGAATGATTGATTGATTGATTTCTGGCTATTAAAACTGGCGTCACAACATCTAGGTTATTGACGCCGTAATAGTAATTAAATAGGAAATTAAAAAGATAAGTTTAAAACGAGTCTCATATAAGAAATGTCTAAAAAATTATACACTATACATACATACACAAACACACACACATATATATATATATATATATATATATATATATATATATATATATATATATATATATATATATATATATATATATATATATATATGTATATATATATATATATATATATGTGTGTGTGTGTGTGTGTGTGTATATACACACACACATACTCCTTATGTATTTGATTTAAATTTTGTTGAGACGTCCGCCTCCCTAATAAAGATATATACCTGCTCTAAATTACAATCCTTCCTGAGAATCGTTACAAAGATGAAGTGTCCATCTCTGTCACGTCCCCAAAAGAGGAACCTATGCCTTAGATTCCCAAGACTGGGACATTCGACCAGCAAATGTCTCACAGTCAAGGGCACAATGCCGTCATCACAGAATGAAGGATTTTCGCCTGACATCAAGAACCCATGAGTGAGTTTTGTATGCCCAATCCTTGGCCTGCACAACATCGTTTTTTTCCTTGGCATAAAAGGATATGACCAATAGGCACTGATGACGTAATACTGTACATTTCTTCATTCATTAGAATATTTTCCCAAAGGAACTGCCTAAGGTTTTTCAATTTTCTGATCTACTAGAGGATATACATCATCGCGTTATGATAGTAGGTATCTTCTGGGTTCTGGGGAGATGACTGCTGACTTAGCAAGTTAATGAGCTTGCTCATTCCCAAGAACCCCAACATGGGAAGGTGCCCAGCAAAAAGTTATTTCTTCACCTCTTCTTTTGGCTAAAATCCAATATCTCTAAAACCGGTGGGTGCAAAGGGTTAAAAGATTCCAAAGACTGAAGAACACTTCTTGAGTCACAATATATGGTAAAACTGTTTCCATTCTGAGTTAAAATTTCTTTTATGGCCTTTAAAATTGCTTGCAGTTCTGCTGTAAAAATAGGTGCAGCCTATGATAATCTCCCACTTCTTTCTACATCAGGGAAGGGCACTCCAAAGCCGATGCCAGCATCTGACTTTGAGCCATCCATGAAAACAGCAACAGAGTTATCATGTTGAGAGAAATTATCTAAAAATACTGATTTCATTGCCTCATTGGACATTTCTGCTTTTATTAAATGAAAATATCTTCAAAATTTTGCCTTTGGAAGGTTCCAGGGGGCACCTAACTGAATACCTTGCTGGTACAATCTCCATCCTTGGCATGTTTAATTGCCTGGTTTTATATTTTACTCTAAAAGCAAATGGTTGAGGTTGCGTGGGTTAATATTCATAAAATTGCCAGTGTCTTTCATCTGAAATTTGCACTAGTTTCAAAACAGCGGACGTTGGTAATGAAGATCCAAAGGCATCTCTCCAGCATCTCCAAGCATGCTCTCAGTGGGAGATGATTTAAAAGCTCCTGTACACAACGTTACTTCTCCATGATGAATTGAATTGAGCATTTTAAGGCTATTAGGTTTGACTGAGGTGTACACTTCTCACCCATAAGTTAATTTTGATAAGATCAAGGCTTTGTATAGTCTCAAAATCTATGTTCAGTCTGCACCCCACGAAGTGTGAGACACAACTTCCAGCAAATTCATTGCTTTCAAACATTTTATCTTAATATATTCCAGATGTGGAATCCAAGTCAGCTTGCTATCAAAAATCAACCCAAGAGCCCTTGTTCCACCAACACATGGAACTCCCTGCCCACGTATGAACAGATCTGGATCAGGATAGAATCCTCTTATACAGCAAAAGTGCATGGTTATCGTTTTACAGGTTGAAAGCCTAAATCCATTCATCTCAGCCCACTTTACTATGTTATACATGTAGAGCTGAAGGCGGTGTTCAGCCACTGCCATCCTTGTTGCTGCAAAAAATATCAAAAGGTTGTCAACAATAAGAGTATAGCTACATCCTGGGGAATTATTTTGAACACCCCATTGATTGCTAAGGCGAACAAGGTTACCCATAGAACACTTACTTGTGGTACTCCTTCTTCTTGGTTGAATACATTTGACATTGTTGCCCCAACCTGAACCTGAAATAACCTGCTTTTTTCTTATACACGTCTTGATAAAATTAGGCAAAATGCCTCTCATATTACGTTCATAAACAACCCTTAGAATGCCATTTCTCCATGTTGTATCAGAAGCCTTCTCAAGATCAAAGAAAACAGTGACGTGATGCTGTTTGTTAGCAAAAGCTTTACTCAGTGAAGATTCCATTTGAACCAACATATCAGTTGTGGAGTGCATATTTCGAAAACCACACTAAGCAGGCGGCAGATATTTCCCACGTTCCAAGCACCACAGCAAACATGCGATCTCCATTTTTTTCCATGATTCTCTATCTTGAATGGGGCTTTCCCTGGTTTCATGAATGGTAGTAATTTTTACATCTCCCATAGTTTAGGGAAAATATGTTCTCAGAAAATTCTGTTAATAAGGCTTAATATTAAAGATCTGGTATTTTCGAGGTATGTTTAATCATTGAATATATCATCCAGTCCAGGAGCTGATTCATTACATTTACTTAAGGCTCGTTCATTCTTTGATGTATTAAAATCAATTTCGACCTGTTCCATTAGCCTTCTTTGAACTGAATAGGGTTCGTCATCAGTTTTCTTTGCAACATTAGCAAAATGATTAGCAAACTCTTGCCACTAACTGGGGATCTGCTTCTTCACTACCATTGATCTTGATAACTGGAGGTTGATAAGGAGTAAATTTGCCTGCTATTTTTATAACTTTTCCCGACTAAAGTTAGGGGTGTTTTTGAATTTAGTGAAGATATGAAAATTATCCAAGATTCCTTTCATGCCTTTATAATTTCCATGCGGAGATAAGGTCTTGCTCTTCGAAATTCAATATGGTAATGCTCACATTTTTGTGTGTGATATCTGGTGGAACGTGATCTCAGTTGTATGAGTTTCCTGGCATTTATGAGTCCACCAGGGAATCTGGTCTGCGGATAAATATGCCTGAAGTCATAGGTATTGATTGAAGACCGGCTGAAAATTTAATTGTATTGAAAAAATCAAGAGCATCATCTACAGAGGGAAAGTCATCAGCTAAATCATCTATTTAGCCATCTTGGAATGCTGCCCATTCTCCTTTACCAATCTTTCATTTAGATAGCCTTGAAGATGGGGGATTTGAAGCAATATTCATTACTGTTGGAAAATTGTCGCTGGTAAATCTATCATTTATCACTCTCCAGTTGAAATCGATAAGGTAGTCATCACTACATATAGATAAGTCAATTGTTGACAATGTGCCTATTTGAACATGAAAATTTGAAGACTCTCCTGTGTTGAGGATTCCCACATTTTCACTTTCTGTGATGGAACAAAGGCAATTTCCTCTTTGATTGGTAATGATGTCACCCCAAAGAGGGTTTCTACTATTCATATCTCCCAGAATAGCAAAGGGACGTGGTAGCTGTTGGACAGAGAGAACACACTACATTTTCTTGCAAATGGATCTGCACACCTAGCACTTGCAGTGAAGACTGGATACTAATAGGTTTTGTGGGGTGTCATTACGAATATATAAAGCTACACCCCCGTAGCTTCCTATATTTATGTTATAAAGGGAATGATAGGATGCATACTCTCATGGGCTGGGACATGTGTTATTACCAATCATAGTCTCCTGCAAAACTATACATATAGGAGACACTTCTGATATGAGCAGCCTTAGTTCTTCCCATTTACCTCTTAATCCTTGACAGTTCCACTGGAGAAAACAAATTAATTTTCTTTAGACTCTGAGGCTGTTAAACTAGAGCCTCTTTTCAAATATTTCACTTAACTACCTTGCTCCTGCCTTTTTCTGGAAGGAGACTGATTGCTGATGGGTGCCTTCCTTTTTAGTGTCGATGATAATGGTGTTACCTCCATGAAGGAGGAGCCTGACATGGATGGCAAAGCCTCTAGTATCATGGGTGCTGGGCACCTTTGAGGGCATCTTCATAACAGAAATTTCCCACTCAGGAGCACCAGACAAAGCTGGAACTACCTGAGGAGAGGTCGGAGAGTCAGACACAACTGCTGCATCCTCTGAAGCATCAGGGGCACGAGTCATGGTTGGTATATTAATGATGTTGAACCTTTTGCCGTCTTTCGCATGAATAAATGCTCTGGGATCCTGGTCTAGTAGTATGTCAAGTTCTGGGTTCGTCATCCTTTTACACAATAGGGCACTAGTTCCCCGAATTTCATGCTCAGTCCTACATTTTACGTGAGGTTTCACGGATCTTTCCTGACCCAATCTAGATGTCTGTAAAGGCTGACAATGCTTCGTTTCTCATTTTAGTAGGAGTTGTCATGGTGATATTTTTTTCGAATTAGTCATAACAGCCAAAAGAGTCGCATCAGCCTACTGAAGGATAGGCTGATGCGACTCTTTTGGCCGTAATGACTAATTCGAAAAAAATATTTAAGAGTTTAGTTAAAGAATTTATTTTTATAAAATAAAAAGACATCATAATTGAAGAGTTCTAAGCTGCTAGGTGCCGCCGAAGAATTATTCTTTTGATGTTAATTGGACAATAATTATGCTTCATCTCTCCGAATTTGTACTGAAACGGGAAACAAGTTCAGTAAGATGGGAGAACGAACAGGAATGTGCCATCCATTGTTTGTGTAAGTGTCTGTGTATAAGTGAGTGAGAGAGAGAGAGAGAGAGAGAGAGAGAGAGAGAGAGAGGTGTATGTTTGGAGTTAAAAAGGGATGTAATTGTGCGAATACGTGATGAACATGTAAAGCAGTTTTGCACACAAATGTTCTTTCAGTTTAGCAGAAATCTTTAATTGGCACCTGTATGCCGAGTTTCACTCATCATCGTTTTTCCCTTGCCATAACAGCGACCGATCGCCTTTTTTCTAAGAATTTATTCGTTATATGGTCTATGAAGCAGCAGAGTACTTAAAAAATGCATATTTAAAACTTGGAAATACTTCTAGAACACCTAGGCGGATGAGCTACATAATACGATCCCTGACAACCGTATTTACTTGTTTAAGATCTGCAAAAACCAAAAGCTTAACATTACAAATTAAAAAGGTGTTCTAGTTAGGGACGGGGTGCAAGCAAATGTCTAAGAATCGTAAACGTCTTTTGCTCTGTGATGGTAGAAATGTTACTTCTTTGCTTATTTTGTTATACCTTTTAAGTGATTGTTATCTGGTGATTTTTTGGTTTACTGATTTATTTGAATTACTTATTAAATTAAGTGTCTACTACGTTTATCTCCCCGTTTCCTCAGTGTTTTCATAATTTTAAGGTGTACAATTATTTGTTCTCCTTACCTTATAACAAGGGTTCTCTGTTTTAGCATTAGGATTTTCACAGGTATTAATTTTTTAGTATAATAGTTTGTTTATTGTGGTCTTTTTTTTAACTATAAATTTTCTTGATTATCATGTTAACAGTGAAAAAAAAAAAAAAACACTGGCGGAAAACAGTTATCATTAATACATTCTCTGCCTAATGTTCATAAATTATGGATGATAACTCACCTGAAATTAGTGTGGTCACTTGAGTTTGTTGTCTTGGTAGCAAATGCAGTAAATCACATATTGTGTTCTGGATTGTTTGTTATTACACACATACACACGCACACGTACATTTCTCATTCTTAACGCTCCAGCATTCCTCCCACAACATCGTATATTCGTTATTAGATAGGAAAGTCTACCTGGGAACATGAGGCAGGTATGCGGGATGAAGTGGGTATAACATGCATACACTTCTAGCAAACCTCCATCGGCATTATGGTGATGTCAATGAGTATGTTACCGTGTGTTAACGCCAACGATGTTTCTTGTTACTCTCTTAATTGGCATTTCTGTGATCACTGTGTTAACACTAGTTTTCTCTTTTGTTTTATCAAGAAGTTCCTTTTATCTCTCCTAATTAGATATCAGATCCTTCGTTGACTTAATTGAAAAGCTGACATAAACCATCTAAATTACCAGAGAGATTTGCATTTCTTCCGGAATCATGTCATGGTTTTGCAAATTATATTTACTAATGAATCGTGTTCCTCGATTTCGGCAGTAATACCCATCACTGGATACCACGCAGAAAAACGCCTCCTTTTCTTCTGGGGTCAGAGGGTCGAGTTAATATTTCATTAAATCTTAACTACCTACTTCACACTCAGTTGTGTAGCTGCCGATAATTTTCGTGTATCCATCCGCTGCCATTGCTTTTTGTCTGCCATAAATATAGAATTTTTTTTTTAATGTGAAGTATTAGATACATGAAACACTCATTACCCCCCTGGAGTTTAATAATGATTCAGATGTTAAGCACTGGTGTTGTTGTTTTAAAAAAAGGCGAATAAGCATTGAGAGGTGATGCACAAGGCAGGAGAGCTTTTCTAGTAATTGATCTCGTAAAGTGGTGAAACCTTTCAAGAGGACAGTTGTTGGAGGATTTACAGTTTTTCCATTCCTTATATGCGTAATAATTTTGTAAAGGACGAGCAAACCCAGTTTTTATTTTCTTAAGGTTATGCTTTAATCAAACAAAGCATGTGTCATGTGGAAAGTTGCGTGATCAACACTTCTCCTACACACACACACACACACACACACTTGCACACGAAAAAAAATCTTCTTTTCCTTCTTGTCAACAGAATATTTTTGTAAGGATCTGCAAATAATTTTGAAATATAATGAAATAATATTTGGGAAAAGGCATTTTGCTTGTGTAACACAATTAGCTGCACGACGGAAGATCATAAAAGTATTTCGCTTTTCGGCCCTTCAATGATTCGGTACGTGGTATTTGAATTCCTTTTGACTTTCTTTATCTTGTGTTGCCGTTTACGCAACAAGGAGACACTCTGTTATAAGAATGTAAAGTAAAACCTTTCTTGCGACGAGGACGGCGGATAATGCAAACATGCTGAGTTATTCATGAAATAGCTCGAACACTAATTTGAGATATGAAATGTTTCTGGTTGCTTATTTGTGTGTGTGTGTGCGTGTTTGTCTGTGTGTTTCGAGATTTGTGTGGAAAAAGTATTAATACTTGTTTACCATGAACAATTTCATAAGTGCTTTTTTATATATTCTTAAGAAACTCACTGACTGCAGTGAATTACTGCGTATAATAATCCTAATACTGAATTCATAAGCCATTCTCTTATTTTGTCAATACTGACCCTTCGTCATTAAGTATAACGTTCAATTATTTTTTTTTTTACCCTTTATTTTTTTACCCTTTCCTGTGTCTATTATTTTTGCAAGCGGAGGAGTCACTAATAGTCTTCATTTGCATGAAGAGCAATTCATGCCTACAGTATGTATGCTTTTGTATTACGTGCGTACTTCGGCGATAAAGAAATAATTATGATTTCTTTAGCGATTTTTAAATCATGATATGTATTATATGTAAATATGCCCAGCACCCAATATTAATAATATTTTTAACATGCATGTGTATAAATAGCTGAGAGAGAGAGAGAGCGAGGGAGTTGGGGGTGGGAGTTGCTGAGCCTCACATTTTCATTAATTAAACCACCGTGTAATTAGTTCATTTGGGACTTGATTCATAATTAATCTATTCATTACTGTTTTATCATTCAGGCGACGGAGTCGGAAGCTTTCATCATGGTATCGTCCTCCGCAAGGTAGATTTTGATTCTGGAGGATACTAAGTAATTCACTGAAGTATAAAGCTTTACAAACGGTATTATGATATACGGTGCGTCACCATTTCGTACATATGCTTCAGAGATTATCAGTTACTGGAGGACCCGAATTTGGGGCTGCACACTCCTTTATAATTCTGTACTTATTTTCACTTTCTCTAAATCAAACTTATAAATTTCAGTTTTTCAAGCGTCTAGGATATGCTGTCTTTCGAAGTTAAGCCTTGCCTATTGTATTCCATTTTGTACTCAAGCGCATTTTAGTTTTTGAATTTTAGACGCCTGTCACATTGATTTGAAAAATATTTCGAATAATCATTTAGACTACTGGAGTGAAGTTATCGTACACGTCCTTAGAAGTAATGTTTAGATATATTGAAGTAAATGTTCAAATCTGTAACCAGTTCAAGAAAATAAGACAGTATGAACGGCTGTAAAGTACGATTAATTAACGAGTAACATCATATTATGTGAGACTACTGGAGTTTAATTATGGAATGTTATCATACAGTAACTGTTGCATAATTATTTTTGGTCAGACAAGGGTATCATTACAATTTTTAAGCACCATTGGAAGCTTCAGACCTAGAACTACAGTACTCAGTGTGCAACAGAGCTGGGTTTGTTGTAAAGCCTGTGATGATTAAGAGTGAGAGATGCGAATACCAAACTTGAGAATTGTTAGAAGAAAATTTTGACCATATATACAATGTTGGGATGGAAGGTCCTAGGCTATTTAGAGATACAGCTTGTAGTAGTGAATATTCTTAAACCTTAGTCGAATTGTTACTTCAAATTACTGGTAATATTTTGTACTGCAGTGCAAGTTTCAGAATCATAGTCAGACCTTTATGAATTACGGAAATGGCGCCGTACATCAAGAGTCATATATGAAGGACGTTTCGTAGCCCATGGGCGAAAGAATTTGAATAATGATGGAGTTTTACCGATGTTCAGCTGAGTGAACATTTTCGAGAAGTAATAGTAAATGAGTATCCAGTGTGGTTAGGTCACTATGAATCAGATGCGAAAAAGTAAAGATGTTAGTAGATAACGACTTTTTTGATGGAGTTACAGTATTGTGAATAAAATAAATCTTTGTTCAGTTATAATATAAATTATCTTATATTTATACTCGATAAACTTGCAGATCAAGGTCAGACTATTGCCACTTCAGTATTGCCGTGGAATCAAAACAGTTAATGAGCTACAGTAGCCTTATTGCTTAGTTAATATGGTTCAGACTACGAAGGATTGACCTGACACATATAAAATGTTTGTCGGATCTTTCGACAAAGGACTGCGCTTTCCAGTGGTGTTAGGTCTATCCCTCTGGCATTGCTCCAATTAGATTTCAAAATTCGATGAGGATCCCTAAAGATGTAATGATGGTATTTCCCTTACCTTCCATGACTAATGTTCAACAATATGGATGTGCTGTTGAAATGGAAAGATGTTATTTTCAAGTCTTATAAATAATGTAAATAAATTATATTTATTAATAAGGATTCCATTGTACGAAGTTGTTTTTGATAATTTTTCTGCGGAAGAATACTGATGATCATTCAGATCTCCTCCCAGATTTTCAAGTAAGGAGAAAGAAGCCCACTTGTTTTGCAGAATATCTTATAATTTTCTTAATTGTTCACAGGTTTATATATAAATATATATATATATATATATATATATATATATATATATATATATATATATATATATATATATATATATATATATATATATATGTGTGTGTGTGTGTGTGTGTATATATATATATATATATATAAACATATATATATATATATACATCTATTCATATTATATATATATATATATATATATATATATATATATATATATATATATATATATATATGTATATATATATATATATATATATATATATATATATATATATATATATATATATATATATAGCATGCATATATGTTAAACAATGTTTCTGGAAAGAATGAAACTGTTGCATATCATGCTGACCTAAATTATTTAAAATTTTCAGATACATGTTTTGAGTTTATGGAAGCAAAGCATTTTAATGTAATGGCAGTTATATGTTTCTTCCTTGCGTAAGTTCGCACATTACAAAAAAGGGATGAGGAATAAAATGCAGCACATTTTCACAGGAAAATGAAGGCTGAACCAGTTTCCTTAAACCTTTCCCGTGATGCAAAATCTGCGATGCAAACAGCTTTAACTTGCATAACCTAAGAAGTTTGCTTTCGTGGAGGTGGGCTGGAAGAGGATTTCAAGAAATAAGACGGTTGAAGCAGCGGTAGAAATAAGTCCTCATATAACACCGATGAAAATTTATTCCTTTATGTCAACTCCAATAACCTTGTTTCAATCAGAGACTTCAGTGTTTTTTCCTCCAAAAATGAATTGCGCATTCGTCCTTCCTTTCGCCTCACTTCCCAATTTCTTTGTTTGCCTCATAGTTAGCATATTTTTGTGTATTCTGTGATTTTGCTCGGTATTATTGTTAATACTGAAGGCTTCCTTTTTAGATATGTCAAGAAGTGTAACGAAGTGAGATTCTGTTGTATAAGATGAATATTCAAACCAGACTCAGTAAAATAACAAGAAACTGAATCGACAATGGAGAGAACTTTTCGGAATCTGAACATAGATAACGTCTTTTCAGTCGTTGCTTTCCTTTTGGATTCCTATATAACTAATCTTAGTTTTCACAAAGCCTTGAGTAATCAGTTAAATTTTCGTTTCGCGTATTCTGTCTCTTATCTTCGTAATAGATGAAAAGTTCGCTCCAATACAGGACAGCGATATTTCAAGAGTAACACAGGTTACTCTGAAAAATTTTAATACAAACATTAATATTCCCTGGCCGTAACTGAAAAAGAGTACATTTTCCAGTAGTACTTGATGCCTCGTGGAATTTTTATAATTCCACTGAGAAGTGCAGCGTATTTCATAAATTATCTACAACAATGAAATTATGAATACACAGCTGAATTGTTACACTACAGAAAAACACAGAGACGACGTTGTTATTTACGGTTAGTGCTGATGAATTAAACCATGATTCTCATAACGTATTCTGCTCATTGCAAAAATCGGGACGCAACTAGTATATGAATTAATTGCTGAAACTTCTAAAGAAGAGTACGACACCAAAATAATAAAAATGAAAACTCTTGTTAAAATTATCTTTCTTTTGTATACCCAAATGAAGAGTAAATAAATCAACGGCATTAAATTAACTCACAAATGGAACTGGAAGGTAAAAAGGAGAGAAAATGACCTCTTAAACCGTAATAGGCGTGCCAGCTGTAACTAATGTGTTTGACTAAAGTCCAGCTTTCCTTATATAACATTCCTCAGAATATCTTCCATCGAAATAGTCTGTTGAGAATACTTGAAATCTTACAGTATGCTCAATAAAATGTTTCATTATGTGCCAATTTGTAAGTGAAGTGTCGAAGGTTGTCTAATTTATGATTTAGGTCTTAAATTCAGCTATTTCAGGCTTCAGAACCAGAGGACTGACGTTTAGGTTTGATCTGTTTTCTTATAACTCTCGAACTTTATTCATTTACAACAGTTTATTTATTTTGTGTCTAGTCAGCGCTGTATCCATCAATCCAGAATTCATTATGTTCTTTCGTATTTTGTTATATTTTCCATTCTACTAAGTAATTTTACTTCACTTTCATAGACCTCGTGAAAATAGTCCAGCAATTTTTACAAAACATGTTGGAACTTTACTTTTCCTGTCCAGAGAATTTGCCTTTTTTATATACGAGTATCTACCTTTTTTCCCTAATTTGAGTTCCTCGTTGGACGAGTCGGTAGAGTTCTCGGCTAGCACTCTACTAGGCCCGAGTTCGAGTCTCCAGCCGGTCAAAGAATAATTAGAGGAATTTATTTATGGTGATGGAAATTCATTTCTCGGTATAATGTGGTTCGGATTCCACAATAAACTGTAGGTCCCGTTGCTGGGTGGCCGATTGGTTCTTAGCCACGTAAAATAAGTCTAATCCTTCGAGCCAGCCTTAGGAGAGCT
>JANJGK010006601.1:30000-35000 GCA_039081455.1 Macrobrachium rosenbergii
TCAGCATTTTCTTATCTCAGTGACAATAGGTGATAACTTGTTGAAGTTATTCAGGTATTATTATTTTATTACTTGCAAGATTCGATTACCCAAGCTTGCAGACGTAGTTAATGCAAGAACAGACAAACTGTTTTGAAAAAGAGTTTTCGCGATTTTTATAAGATATCTAACTGAGCAAAGTTTCTGTAGGGAAGAATAAGAAAATACGTACGAGTAAACAACATTTATATTGTGTACAAAAGGGACCATAATATTAACGATAATAGCAAGTTCGAATTGGGAACAGCATATCTTACATGAACAGTTAAGAAGATAGTATACATACAAACACACACACACATACGCACCCTTACATTCACGTGTGTGTGCGTGTTTGTATCTCTCTCTCTTTATATATATATATATATATATGTATATATATATATATATATATATATATGTATATATATACATATGTGCATATGTATATATACTTATATATATATACAGTATACATACGTACATATATATATATATGTGTGTGTGTGCGCGTGTATGTGCGTGCGCTTGCGTCAATATGTTTGTCAGTCTGTCCGTGTGTTCCTTTAATACTGTGCATAAATGCGGAAAGGCCAGTAAGTATTCATGCTCATGTAAAATGCCAGTTGTTTTATCTGAATCATATGCCCATAAAGTCCTTTGGAATTAACGGTTACACAAAATCAGCTATCTTGGGTAATTGTGTGAATGTATTTCCTCATACGAGTATGTCTTTATCCCCAATTCCAAATCGTAAATGTATATTCAGTACGAAAACAGCCACGAAAAATATTATCCAGAATATCTAATAAGTCGGTGTCCTTCATTTATAGATGTTATGAAATTCACGTCCCGCGTAACATATATTTTCTCACCATTCAACAAAGGACAGCGAAGAAAGACGTAAAAAAAAAAAAAAAAAATCTAGTAGTATGCCTATGGATTTTTCCGTATTATGCATATCTCACAACATGAATGACCCTCTGGCTAAAGGGTGCGATTAGTTTGAGAAGACAGGAGTACTGTTTGCTAACTTTTAAAACCGAAATGACTGGATTTTTCTACATCACCTCTATTGCTGCTATATACATAACACCTACTTCTCAGTTCGAGATCATTATTAAGTAACCTTCCAAAACTTTCCTTTTCAGGTATTCCTGCAATCAAATTCATCTATGGAAAACAGCATTAATGTCAAACTTCTCTAAAGGTAAGCACTTAGTCTTTGTTTATAATGGAAGTACAAGGGAGGCTTATGTAAAAGTGAATACCTCCCCAAAAAATTATGCACAAGGGCTCTAGATGATTATGAACCTAAAGATCCAGATTTTAAAATGACTTTTCCATTTCACTTTTCAGTACCGAACACTTACTATACTACCAGTTATATTAAGTTATTTATTATACTCACCACTTACCCAACTCAACATATTTATCGAAACTTTAATTAGAGATCGTTCATTCCTTTCTCTCTTGGTATTTTTTTTTTCTTAAATAAGACAAGCGAAGACGTAATGGAAATACGCAAGGAAACGCTCAGTGACCTTGTGCAAAGCATTGAAAATAAGCATTATCGCTTCATCTGCTTAACGCTCTGCCTTCACTGGAAACCAAAATGAAAGCTTTTGTATCAATATAAAAAAAGTTTATTCACTAGGGGATAACAGCAATATAATAGCAATCTGCACGAATTGGTATTTTCAAAACTAATTTTATGCGTTTCCTCTTTAGACCCCTAAAACATAAGAACCGTCTCATACCAACTGGATTTCTAAAGAAAAATAAATTGGAAAACCACCAAAATTAATTTTCACTTAAGAATTGTGTACGATTCAATTATCAAAGTTCTATGAATAAACGTCAAGATGTACAAAAACTTCCAATTAAAGCTGTAATGAGAGTACACGTTTTGTTCTCAAGAAATACATACACGTCTCTCTCTCTCTCTCTCTCTCTCTCTCTCTCTCTCTCTCTCTTTCGCTAAGCAAAAATGATAGTTTTAGAAGGTGGAAAACGGAAATAAAACTTTAGGTGGTAGGGTGAATTAATGATAACTTTAGGGGGAGGAAAAAGAAAGATAAAATAGCAAGGCAAAAAGGAGGATGAGCTCAAGACCAAGGATATAATAGTCAAGAATGTATATGAGAGAGAGAAAAGAAGGCAAGTAAATGTAGAAAGGAAAGTTAATGAGTAAATGGATCTAGGAATAAACGATGCAAGTAGAGATATATTGCGTAAGAAAACGCTGTACCCGATAGAGGGAGTATTATAAGTTATGTATTGAAAGTAGAAGCCAAATGACACAGGAGTACAAGTAGGTAGGGTAATTTTGAGAGTACTTGTGGATGTTAATGTTTAGGATGCAAATACCGCAGTTAAAAGGTTAAAAAAATGGAAAAATGAAATGCTATTGTTAGTACAGTTATGAAAATGGGACTGAGTGCTTGTCCTGGGTGTTTGGGGTATGTCCTCATGAGGGAATGGTTCCGAGGGAACGGTAAAATAAATAATTTTTCTTTTGCATGAAGGTAAAGAATTATAGGAACGCATCTTTGCTAAGTTTACCCAGGAAAGTGACTGAAAGGGTTTTGATGGCGAAGTTAAGCCATGGCAACTGATCTGACAGAAGAAACTATGGGTTTGGACAAGGAAAAGGAAACGCTGATGAAGTGTTTGCTATGAAACACTATGTGAGTGTTTATAAGTAAAGGGAAAATGGACTGTGACACACATAGATCCAGAGAAAGCTCATGATAGGTTGACAGAAATATAATGTTGAGTGAGAACGATAAGGTTTTTATGAAGGAATGAAAAATGCATTAGAGTTTTCATAGGGGACAATGATTGATTATATAATTCTGATGTGTTGAGGGGTAAGAGATGAGAAGATTTAGATTGGGATGAATACATATGGTGAGAGAAGCATCAGAAAAGAGGGGACTGAATAGCAAGTAAGAGAGAGACTGCCTACAATTTAAAAGTGAGTGGCACAGAGTGTGTAGGGTGGTACGAGGCACTGTGGAAGTTGTTTTTTGCAAAAGGGCTGCATCTACGATTTAGCAACTTAAGTGTGAATGTGCTAGCGATCACTATCCTATCTTTTCTTAAGCACCATCCCTCGATAAGGGATCAGTATAATGTTGGGCATATATACTCGTATATATATATATATATATATATATATATATTGCCAGAATACTTGTGGGGAAAGGACAGTATGGTTTTAGAAGAGAGAACAAGAGTTGATTGAATATATGATAGACAATAGTTATGTCAGAAGTTTAAAAGTATAATTGGGTTCTAAACGGGGTCTGGTCGCAGGGAAAAGCTTTTGTTGAAATTGGCAAAGAGGCAACGTGAGGGTGTGGAGAAAGTAAGTTACAGAAGATATATTTACTGAGAGTAATTAAACGTTTATATCGTGGACGAAAAGCAAATGGCTTGATGTGTATATTGGAGTTTCGCGTACCGTGAAGATGAGCATAAAGTATACGTACGAATTCAGAGAACGGACATGAATAGAGTATGGAATGACTGGTGTTTACAGCTGATAAAGTTGAGATTAGAATTTAAAGAAAAATAAAAAATAAAGATAAAGAATGAATTGGAAATCATTTGTAAGTCCGGTCCACATCTAAGATATTAACCTAGAACTCTTTGGAATGTGCAAACCAGATATCCATTAATGGATAAATTAACTTTTCGGTTGATTTGGGTTTTTGGTGGAAATATCGAGAATCTGTGATTGTCTTCAATATTTTGATCAGCATCGTCACTTTGCTGTGGATTCATGATGCTCACACACACACACACACACACACATATATATATATATATATATATATAAACTGACGGTAAGTACTCCAGCGATAAAGTTTATATATATATATATATATATATATATATTAATTTTATCACTGGAGTATTTACTGTCAGATTTACCCAGGAATCACATATGAACCTGTTACCTCCTCGAAATGTTGCAAACCGATATTCTAAATTCTAAGCAGAAGCACGTAAGAAGGGAGAATACAGCGAATAAAACGGAAATATTTTTCTACTCTGGCCAAATGACACAAGCAATGCAAGTAAACTTATCCGACCTGGATGCTCCCGATTACGTGAGAGAGAATCTCTCGTGTAGCTTTGATTTGCCGTACCATGCCCATCGGTTGCTTGCCATATATTCCAGCATCTTTTTCTCTGCACTTATCCCATACTCTCAGCAACTCCACTGTCTCCTTTTCAAATAGTTTCTTCACTTACCTTTTTAACCAACCTATCAGACTCCCTTTAGTAATGCCTGCAACGCACCACGTGGGGTGCACTGACGTCACTATTTTCCCTGCGGGATTTGGGATTAAGTGACTCATTTGCTTCGGTTATGACCTTGCAAGAAAGGAGATTTAGTACTCCCTTATACGCTATTTAGGATTTTTTTTATTACGATCAAGGCACTTTCTCTGCTGCGTGCGAAAGTGAACACAAGAATCTTACTTGCATGCTCCATTTGTTGATATTCAGTCAAGGGTTTGTACCTGTAAATATTGAGAGATGGTTGTTATTCTGGTCTATGAAAAGGCTTAATATTGATGCCCTGGATGAGATTTGTTTTAGATAGCATATTATCTTTCTCTTCGACTTCACAGGAGAACCCAAATGAGATTAATGACATCTTTCATGCTAAACAGAGAATGAGCATCAATAACGTTTCTCCTTAATTTACCAGGCAATAACATTCGGCATTAAGTGCCGGAAAGAAGCAGATTGCAGTCCGATGATTTTCATAAATTAGCTCTTTCTTTAATCTTAATTTATCTACATCTCATGTGGCGTGAACTAGTTGTTAAGAAAATTGCCAACTATAGAAATGTATTTTATAAATTTCCATATAATTTTCAAGTTTAACTTGTTCCAAGCAAGTTTTCAAGTACTTGGAAGTTTACACTTATATGAGGAAGAAAAAGGAAGTGATAATCACT
>JANJGK010006602.1:0-36240 GCA_039081455.1 Macrobrachium rosenbergii
AATAATAATATAATAATAATAATAATAATAATAATAATAATAATAATAATAATAATAATAATAAATTTAGTTTTACTAATCAGTATTATATCAGTTTATTAGAATTCCATGTAACATTTTCAATGATGAAGTGAATTGTTTTAGATGAGAGAGAGAGAGAGAGAGAGAGAGAGAGAGAGAGAGAGAGAGAGAGAGAGAGAGAGAGAGAGAGAGATAGTTGGGCCAGGGATAAGTAAACCCAAAATCACTGTTGTATCCCAATTTTTAGAGATCAGTATGTACGAGTATATATACAGTATATATATATATATATATATATATATATATATATATATATATATATATATATATATATATATGTGTGTGTGTGTGTGTGTGTGTTTGTGTGTGTGCAGAGAAATATTTAGAATAACAAATACAGGAAATTCAATAGAAAAATAAAACAAGTAAAAAATGCGCCGAAATTTCATCGGCGTAATCGAGCTTTCTGTACAGAGCATAATCAAAGCCAGCGAGAATAGATCTGTCTTTAGGTGGTCTCGGTATAATGCTGTATGAGCAGCGGCCCATGAAACTCTCAGCCGGCCGTGATGGCCTGTGTTGTTGCGTTGCCAGAAGCACAATTATGGCTAACTTTAATCTTAAATAAAATAAAAAAAAACTACTGATGCTAGAGGGCTGCAATTTGGTATGTTTGATGATTGGAGGGTGGGCGATCAACATACCAATTCGCAGTCGTCTAGCCTCAGTAGTTTTCAAGATCTGAGGGGTGGACAGAAAAAGTGCGGACGGACAGACAAAGTTGGCATAATAGTTTTCTTTTACAGAAAACTAAAAAAGGGAATAACCTTGCATAGAAAACTGGTAATTGAGGAAGAAAAGATAGTTAAACTGACGGATCAAGCATCCATTGCACACACACACACACACACATATATATATATATATATATATATATATATATATATATATATATATATATATATATATATATATATATATATATATATATATATATATATAACCCCTTCCCCCCCAAAAAAAAATAAAAACTTTTACACAAAACAATGGAAGAATTACACCGTTGGCTGCATTCACACACACGCACACAGAGAGAGAACATGATTTTAAAAATCCTATCGACAAACCATTTGCTGCCATCGCAAACGCTCTCAAACAACTAAGTTGTTTTTGCTTGTTGATGGAACAAATCACTTCCGACCCGAGGAACATCAGAGGCGCTGTGGACTGACGTGAAAGAGTTAGTCAATTATTCAATACGTAGGAAATTCATGGGAATTATCCAGGCTTAAATTGTGGTGTTGAAAACAGAGTTATTTTTGGAACGTTTTCAGTGACCCAGAATTAAGTAAAGAATCCATTGTTTGGATTTTTTCAAAATCGGTTTTTTTTTCCTAAGTGGTGATTGTAGATAGTGTCAAGTCATTAACCTAATAACCTATAGATATGTGTTTGAAACTAAAGAGAAAATATTACTTTATCATTTTATAATAATAATAATAATAATAATAATAATAATAATAATAATAATAATAATAATAATAAATATTTTTGTTGGATCTTATGGACACTGATAACTATTGAATTTAGTAAGCTACCGAAATAACAAATTTATCGGGGGGAAAACAAATTAATATTAAATTTAACGTAAATAGCAAGAAATTCAGCAAGCCTTAACAAAGAACTAGCTTCGTGTAATTATGTCAATTTCGTAAATGTAGAGCTGTAAACTATGTGTGTAAAGAATAAATTTCAATTACCCGGGAAACCTGGCCTTCGTAAAAGTTCATCTCAACACAATTTTTATTCCCAATTGACACCAAAATGTTTTGGGGAATTTCCACAGCCAGGTAGTCGGCTAGGGAGAATCTTCAAATATTCAGGGTTTGTGCTGCTGCGGTTTTCATCAGAACGTCAGTGATATAGAGACTTTGCTCTGAGATTTTTCTCCCTGTTGGGGAAGTTTCAGTAAGATGCCTTGTATTTGAAGAGTTCTGTTCTGAATAATCACAATATAGAGGACTTTTTAGAACGGTGGTTCCCACCTTTTTCATCACATCATCCAATTACTGACATCTTCAAGTTTGTGTTACCCACATCATCAAATGTAATCACAGTTTTATAGATTCTGTGAATCTATAATGAAATAAGTAGATAATGGTTGTTAAAAAAAATTCTCATGTTTTTGTTCAACTTTGTGGGTAATTTTACCCATAGGTTGGGAACCACTGTGTTAGACGGATAATAAGAAGTAGATATATACATAAATACTGAAACAATATCAGCAGTCGAAAAGCATGTAACTGACCAAGTGTACACAAATGCCGTCAGTGCACCTCATGCGGTGCACTGTAGGCATTACTTAAGGTTCTTTGCAACGTCCCTTAGGCCCTAGCCGCAACCCCTTTCGTTCCTTTTACTGTACCTCCATTCATATTATCTCTCTTCCTTCTTACTTTCCATCAATTCCTACAGCTCACCTGGACGAACGGAACGGTGCCTATAGATCACATCAACCATTGATGTTTATCGCTAATGGAAAAACATTCCCCAGTGAAAAACGTTTCCATATGACAATGGGGGAGGTCCTCTCTCGGGAAATATGCCAACGGTATGTTTCGCGGATAGACTGCGTTGCGCTGCTTGCAAATATTTGCTTTTTTTAAAGCACAAATGCACAGCAGTTGCGATCTCGCGAAAATGCATGAGTGTTTATTTATGTATTTTTATTTATTTTTTTTTTTTTGCAAGACGAGTATTTTATACAGGTTGATGTTGATTTAATAAATGAAATAGCAGTTGTTTTGCTTAACGTTTGATTGACATTACGCTCTGTCAGCAATGCATAACTTTTTAGTTCTCTGTAAAAGAAAACTATTGTGCCGGCTTTGTCTGCCCGTCCGCACTTTTTCTTTCCGCCCTCAGATCTTAAAACCTACTGAGGCTAGAGGGCTGCAATTTGGTATGTTGGTCATCCACCCTCCAATCATCAAACATACCAAATTGCAGCCCTCCAACCTCAATAGTTTTTATTTTATTTAAGATTAAATTTATCTATAATCATGCTTCGGGCAACGATATAGGACAGGCCACCACTGGGTCGTGGTTAAAGTTTCATGGGCCGCAGCTCATACAGCATTATACCGAGACCACCGAAAGATAGATCTATTTTCGATGGCCTTGATTATGCGCTGTAGCGACTGTACAGAAAACTCGATTGCGCCGAAGAAACTTTTGTGCATTTTTTACTTTTTTTGTTTTTTCATAAGACCAATATTTTACACATTTAGGATGATGTTTATTCAATAAATAAAACAGGATGGATCCATAGGTAAATCGTTTTGTGAAATTATTTGTTAAACAATGGAATGAAATGAATACTTAGAGGATTTTTTTATTGAACTATGCTTTCAAAACAAGAGAATTTTTTTATTGAACTGCTTTCAAACAAGAGGAATTTTTTTTTTATTGAACTGTGCTTTCAAAACAAGAGGAATTATTTATTGCACTGTTCTTTGAAAACAAGAGGAACTTTTTTTTATTGAACTGTGCTTTCAAACAAGAGGAATTTTTTTAATTGAACTGCTTTCAAAACAAGAGGAGTTTTTTTATTGAAATGTGCTTTCAAAAATAAGAGGAATTTTTTTATTGAACTGTACTTTCAAAACAAGAGGAATTTTTTTTATTGAACTGTGCTTTCAAAACAAGAGGAATTGTTTTTTATTGAACTGTGCTTTCTAAACAAAAGGAATTTTTTATTGGACTGTGCTTTAAAAAATAAGAGGAATTTTTTTATTGAACCGTGCTTTCAAAACAAGAGGGATTTCTTTTATTGAACTGTGCTTTAAAAACAAGGGGAATTTTTTTTATGGAACACTGCTTTAAAACAAGAGGAATTTTTTATGGAACTGTGCTTTCAAAGCAAGAGGAATTTTTTTTATTGAACTGTGCTTTCAAAACAAGAGGACTTTTTATGATTGCACTGTGCTTTCAAAACAAGAGGAATTTTTTTATTGAACTTTGCTTTCAAAACAAGACGAACTTTTTTTATTGGACTGTGCTTTCAAAACAAGAGGAACTTTTTTTTATTGAAATGTGCTTTCAAAACAAGAGGAACTTTTTTTTATTGAACTGTACTTTCAAAACAAGGGGAACTTTTTTTATTGAACTGTGCTTTCAAAACAAGAGGATTTTTTTTACTGAACTGCTTTCAAAACAAGAGGAATTTTTTTTATTGAACTGTGCTTTCAAAAATGAGAGGATTTTTTTTATTGAACTGTGCTTTCAAAACAAGAGGAATTTTTTTTATTGAACTGTGCTTTCAAAACAAGAGGAACTTTTTATTAAACCATGCTTTCAAAACAAGAGGAACTTTTTATTGAGCTGTGCTTTCAAAACAAGAGGAATTTTTTATTGAACTGTGCTTTCAAAACAAGAGGAACTTTTTATTAAACCATGCTTTCAAAACAAGAGGAACTTTTTATTGAGCTGTGCTTTCAAAACAAGAGGATTATTTATTGAACTGTGCTTTCAAAACAAGAGGAATTTTTTTTATTGAACTGTGCTATCAAAACAATAGGAATTTTTTTATTGAACCGAGCTTTCTAAACAAGAGGATTTTTTTGTATTGAACTGTGCTTTCAAAAAAGTGGAGTTTTTTTTTTACTGAACTGTGCTTTCAAAACAAGAGGGATTATTTTTTTATTGAACTGTGTTTTGAAAAAAGAGGAATTTTTTATTGAACTGTGTTTTCAAAACAAGAGGAATTTTTTTATTGAACTGTGCTTTCATAACAAGAGGAATTTTTTTTACTGAACTGTAATTTCGAAACAAGAGGATTTTTTGTATTGAACTGTGCTTTCAAAACAAGAGGAATCTTTTTATTGCGCTGTGATTTCAAAATAAGAGGAATTTTTTTTACTGAACTGTGCTTTCAAAAGAAGAGGAATTTTTTTTTTTTTATTAAACTGTGTTTTCAAATCAAGAGAATTTTTGTTATTGAACTGTGCTTTCAAGACTAGAGGAATTTTTTTTATTGAACTGTGCTTTAAAAACAAGAGGAATTTTTTTTTTGTATTGAAATGTGCTTTGAAAACAAGAGGAATTTTTTATTGCACTGTGCTTTCAAAACAATTTCCATATTGTTTTACAGTCTTTGGATATAAGAAATAATTTTATGTTTTAATTAAAAGGTTTAATTTTATTGGAATAAGATGAAATATTTTTGTTAAACATTAGATATATATTTATGTGTCATTTACATCAGTATCGCAAAGAACTTTCTGATATTAATCGTTATTCCACACGACCTGTTATGCAAGTATATTAATAGTATAACGCTTATGTATAGGAGTTCCACAGCAACTTTTAGCCTTTACTTGTAATTTGCCAAACAGTATCTTTTTTTTTTTTTTACAGCTAACATCTATTCCAAATTGCAATGTAGACCCAAATGAATAACACGACATAATGGTGGAAGAATCGGCTTTGATTGCAACTGTGTCACATTTACCCCTGAGATGAAATATTTTGTGTTCATTTATCATGCTCTCCTGTGTCGGTATTTATTATACTTTTAATAATATATATGAAGGGAATATTCCATGATGACAAGCTTACTTAAACACACACACACACACACACACATCCTCTCTCACACGGGAATGCAAACACAGACATATATATATATATATATATATATATATATTATATATATATATATATATATATATTATATATATATATATATATATATATGTGTGTGTATGTATATATATATATATATATATATATATATATATATATATATATATATATATATATATATATATATATAAGTGTTAGTTTCTGTAGAAGAAAACTATTGTGTTGGCTTTGTCTGTCCGTCAGCACTTTATTCTGTTCGCACTTTTTTCTGTCTGCCCTCAAGTCTTAAAAACTACAGAGGCTAGAGTCCTGCAAATTGGTATGTTGAGCATCCACCCTCCAGTCATCAAACATACCAAATTGCAGCCCTCTAGCCTCAGTAGTTTTTAAGATCTGAGAGCGGACAGAAAAAGTGTGAACAGACTAAAGTGCGGACGGACAGCCAAAGCCGGCGCAATAGTTTTCTTTTACAGAAAAGTAACAAAACACAAACGCATTGGCAAAACTCGCGAAATCAAAGTTTGGCGTCTGTCAGAATCCCAGCGAAAAATAGTATAGATTTGAACATGTTTTTCTCACTTGGAGACCAAAAATATCTCTTTGCATACCTCGTACACACCTGTTCCCGCAGAATAACAAGTCGATAGCCACCCTGGCAAATATTAAAGGTTCACCTCCGTTAAGTTTACTCGTTCTGTTTGGTACAGGTGTTTGACCCCAGACCTAGTATGCCATACTTGTATACCTTGTTTTGTGCATCTGTATGCCTCTAGCCTAGTATACCATACTTGTGTATCTCGTTTGGTACAGGTGTTTGCCTCCAGACCTAGTATACCATACTTGTATATCTCGTTTTGTGCACCTGTATGCCTCTAGCCTAGTATACCATATTTGTATATCTCGTTTTGTGCACCTGTATGCCTCTAGAGTCTAGACCAAGTATACCATATTTATATATCTCGCTTTGTGCACTTGTATGCCTCTAGACCCCGTATACCATACCCCCATTATTATATCAGTAGTTCAGAATTGCACAACAATTTCACGTTGTATTTACTAAACATTGCATAACAGTCAACAGTGTTAATATATAATGTTAATCTAGTTGTAACCTAACGCTATCCTTATAGATAATTAGTTCATTTAAGTGACTATCGCTAGTTTGTTAATTTCAAGAGGAAAATTAACAGGAGGTTATAATGCATTTCATACAGGAAATTTCAAAAGCTAACCTATAGATTTGAATATTATATAATACTGTTGAGATAATTCATTTTCTTGGAGATGTTATTCAGAGAATATTTTTTTTATTGTTCTGTGAGATTCTAATTCAGTTGTTAATATATCGTATGTCGTGTTGAATTTATATATATGGAAATATGAATAAATTTTTAAAGGACAAATAGAATTGTTTTATGTTAGTAATGTAATCATCATTATTTACAATCAATATCAACTTGTCTGTTCTGTCTAATACGTACCACTTCGATCTCTGATATCATTATTATTATTATTATTATTATTATTATTATTATTATTATTATTATTATTATTATTATTATTATTTTGTCTAATACACACCAGTTCGATCTCTGATATTATTATTATTATTATTATTATTATTATTATTATTATTATTATTATTATTATTATTATTATTTTGTCTAATACACACCACTTCGATCTCTGATATTATTATTATTATTATTATTATTATTATTATTATTATTATTGAAAATTTGAAATAAATAAATAAGAGATTAGTTATCACAAGAAACACGAATTAACATATTTATAATTGATGTATACACAGACGAGATGGATGATTAAAGGTACCAGATGAATTGCTTTGGGTCAGTAATGTAATTATAATTATCATTAATTCGCAATCTCTACCCATACCACTTGGGTCTCCCATACCGTGATCATCCCACACAATAGTAATTAGCCCGTCAAGCGATCTGTCTCTTGTCACCAAAATTTTTGGGGGCGTCCGCGTCCCAACTTCATGGCAGACTTAGCCTGGAGAACAGGACTTTCCTATATCAACTGTTATCAACTGTTTCAGAAACTCGGGTAACAGGTGCGACAGAGAGTTTCAGGGAAGCGGGGTTTCTTTTGTCAGAGTTTGGAGAAATTGGTCTGTGTAAAATGTTTCGTAGATTCTGTCTGTGAGAGAGGTTTTTTTTTTATTATTATTTTTTCACGAGACGTTAAAACGCCTGAGCGTACTTTTTCTGCTTACAATCTCTTCATCTTCGAATGTGTTTGTTGTAGTAATTATGATACTGACGTTGAAATATAATTATATATATATATATATATATATATATATATATATATATATATATATATATATATATATATATATATATATATGTGTGTAATTCTAATAGCCACAATGCCCTCTTAAATTCTCCAATTCTTCGCGCTTTTTTGGATATGCTTGTAACTACGAAAAGCGCGAAGAATTCGAGAAGTTAAGAGGGCATTGTGGCTATTAGAATTACATATGTGTCTGGTAAAAGTGACCAGTAGACTCTACATTTATATATATATATATATATATATATATATATATATATATATATATATATATATATATATATATATATATATATATATATATATATTTATATATATATATATATACACATATATATGTATGTATATATTATTATTGTACATTATATATATATATATATATATATATATATATATATATATATATATATATATATATATATATATATATATATATATATATATATGTATATATATATATAACATATAAATATATATATATATATATATATATATATATATATATATATATATATATATATATATATATATATATATATATATATATATATATATATATATATATATATATATATATAATGTACAATAATAATATATACATACATATATATGTGTATATATATATTTATATATATATATATATATATATATATAATATATATATAATATATATACATATATATACACAAAAGATATACAGCTATAATAAAAAAGGTCTCGAGGCTTACAGCTGCACAGAACGGGATATACATGTATGGTATACAATGTCTAGAGGCATACAAATGCACAAAACGAGATATACAAGTATGGGAAACTAGGTCTGGAGGCAAACACCTGTACAAAATAGAACGAGTAGACTGAACAGAGGTGAAGCTTTAATATTTGCCAAACTGGCTCTCGACTTGTTATTCTGCGGGAACAGGTGTGTACGAGGTAAGCAAAGAGATAGTTTTGGTCTCCAAGTGAGGAAAACATGTTCAAATCTATCACATTTTTCGCTGGGATTCTGACAAACGCCAATCTTTGATTTCGCGAGTTTTGGCAATGCGTTTATGTTTTATTAGTTTTCTGTGAAAGAAAACTATTGTGCCGGCTTTGCCTGTCCGTCCGCAATTTATTCTGTCCGCACTTTTTCTGCCCGCCCTCAGATCTTAAAAACTACAGAGGCTAGAGGGCTGCAAACTGGTGTGTTGATCATCCACCCTCCAGTCATCAAACATACTAAATTGCAGCCCTCTAGCCCCAGTGGTTTTGATTTTATTTAAGGTAAATTTAGCCATAATCGTGCTTCTGGCAACGATACAGCATAGGCTACTACTGGGCCGTGGTTAAAGTTTCATGGGCCGCGGCTCATACATCATTATACCGAGACCACCGAAAGATAGATCTGTTTTCGATGGTCTTGATTATACGCTGTAGCAGCTGTACAGAAAACTCGATTGCGCCGAAGAAACTTCGGCGCATTTTTTACTTGTTTTATTTTTAGTCGTTTTTTTATATTTTATTATGTTTGACTTTGTATTGAATAGAGCCATTATTTTTTTTATAATTCAGATTTTTTTTCTTACATATTTTCATTTTTTCTTTTATAGAAGGACATCCAATTCTGCCAAAGAATATATACACCTTTAAGATTTAAGTTCCCTATATTTATATTTCCAGGAAAAAAAACGCTATTTGTCTTTAAGTCTACGTAAAGATTGCATGACTTTACTATTCCTAAGTAACACAAGTAAAGATACCGCTACTTTAAACTATAAATCTTTTTCTACTTTCTTTATGTTACACGGGGATTTTCGATACAGCCACATTGCTCTATTGTTTTGCGGTCATATCTCCCACTGTTTTTGTCTGGGGTTATACACATATATATTTTTGATATTTCTTTTATATTTTTTTCATGTATTGGTACGCGTTCGTGGTGCACCTTTCACAAAAACAGACGCAGGTGAACCGAGAATTCAATGGAAATTGTTTTTCGCTTTTAAGTTTCCTGTAAAAGGAAACTATTGTGCCGGCTTTGTCTGTCCGTCAGCCCTCAGATCTTGAAAACTACGGGGGCTAGTGGGCTGCAAATTGGTATGTTGATCATCCACCTTCCAGTCATCAAACATACCAAATTGCAGCCTTCTAGCCTAAGTAGTTTTTATTTTATTTAAGGATAAAGTTAGCCATAATCGTGCGTCTGGTAACGATATAGGACAGGCCACCACCGGGCCATGGTTAAAGTTTAATGGGCCGCGGCTCATACAGCATTATACCGAGACCACCGTAAGGTAGATCTATTTTCGGTGGCCTTGGATATACTACGATGTACAGAAAACTCGACTGCGCCGAAGAAACTTCGGCGCATTTTTACCTGTTTTTCTCATTACCTAAACGCATGAGAAGGAATACCGGAATATCGATGCATTGCGCTTTTTCAAACCACTTTGTTTATATATGTTGCCTAGTAAACAATATGTTTATTTGTTTTATACCAAACAATAACTGCAAACAATTTTTTTGTAGGCTGGCTAATTATGTAAATGAAAGAGAGAGCAAATTCGTTTTTATGCAAATGAAAATGTGGCATGGATCCAATTTCACGCCCCCCCCCAAAAAAAAAAAACCGTGTTAAAAATTGGGAAATATCTACACTACACTTTTTAGCTTTGGAAATTACAAATTCATCAGCTGGTTCCATTATAACGAGGCTGGTATGTATTTTTTGCAAGTGTTATGATGCATAATATGCATTTTATATATGCAATTTCTTCCGTGTGTGACCATTCATAGAAAGAGCCATTCTGAGTTTTTCTTTAATTCGGAAAAGACAGACATGATGCCGGATTACGGATTAGTTTCTATTATACTATTTTTATATAATGTTTTAAATATTTATGGACTTAAATAAAAAGGTTATTTGTTGTGTTTTTTAAGTATACAGGACTAACATTAGATAAGGACAACTCATTGTATTTAATTCTGCACGTACAGGCTACAAATCGTCTTATTGTTTGAAAGCTCGAATTTCAAGTCAATGGTCCCTGTGGTGGGCTTCTTCCACATGAATAGGGTTCTTAATCTTCTGTATAATAATAATAATAATAATAATAATAATAATAATAATAATAATAATAATAATAATAATAATAATAATAATAATAATAAAGACACGGAGACATCAAAATCATCATCTCTACCCCTAGCCATGGCAGTTCCTGGCTTCAGAACCAAATTGCAACCAGAGGAATACATGGATTGCAGATGAACCTCATTCTCTTGGGGACATACAATATGGAGGACCACTTCAGAGCAAGTTGCTAAAAAGGGGGAGATTCGTCAGACAGGAATCTCCAGACAGACCTTTTTTTTTTTTTTTTTTTTTTGTTAATTCGGAATGCAAGGGTAAGCAGGAAATGGTGGTGGTCTGATTTTTCCTTGTTCAGATTTTAGACGCCTGTATGTTTCAGTTTAGATGTTGAAGGGAGGAAGAGTATATGCTTAAGAGATAAGATAAGATATATATATATATATATATATATATATATATATATATATATATATATATATATATATATATATATATATATATATATATATATATTCAGTAACAATACTTCAAGGAATCTTTTTCTTAGTCTTTTAGTTTCAGAAATAATACTTTGTACCAAGATGCACGAGTGTAATTTGGTGCGAATGAGTATGAAAAAAATAAATATTTTATTCTACGAGACAGCCAGTATCATCCACCATTCGTCTATCTCGCCTCTACAGTCCACTCTTGATTGTTGACGGAAATCATGCTCTGGAACCCCCCACCTCCCAGCCCACCCCCCCCCCTCCCTCCCCAAATTTCAATGGGTCAGTGATGAGTCCAAGGAACAACAAGCATTCCAATCAAGATGCTTCAGTCTATCCATTGTCCAAAGGCTTCCCACAACACCAGAGTCTCTCACTCTTTGGAATAGGACCCTGAACTGGTTAGTTCAGGTTCGGAAAACATTGTTCTCTTGCATTGGGATGTTGACGATTGTAAGAGGACGAAATGGTTTGAAACTGAACGAGGAAGAAGTGTGCGAATTAAGAATGAACTACTTCTAATGACTGATTTCTTCTGTCTGTTTTCTATTACGTTCTGTTAACTTCTTTCAGATGGACACCGTGTTCTTTGGAAGCTTGAATTTCAGGTCAGTGGCCCCTGAGGTGGGCTTGTTCCATGCGAATAGGGTTCATCTTCTAAATAATAATAATAATAATAATAATAATAATAATAATAATAATAATAATAATAATAATAATAAAAAATTCACAGCCTCGGGAAAAACAGTTTCTGTAATAAAAATCCACAATTATATAGTAAACTATTTTACATAATAATAATAATAATAATAATAATAATAATAATAATAATAATAATAATAATAATAATAATAATAATAATAATGATAATAATAAGAAACTAGCAATCTCGTGAAAAACAGTTTGTGTAATAAAAATCCACAATTATATAGTAAACTATTTTACATAATAATAATAATAATAATAATAATAATAATAATAATAATAATAATAATAAGAAATTCGCAATCTCGTGAAAAACAGTTTATGTAATAAAAATACACAATTATATCGTAAACTATTTTGCATAGTAATATAGCTTACTATATAATTGTGGATTTTGATTACGTAATAATAATAATAATAATAATAATAATAATAATAATAATAATAATAATAATAATAATTTTGTTTATGATTCAATTGTCGGCTGCTGATCGGTTCACAGGAAGTCTGATAAGTGTTTATTTTAATTAACCCTGCTGCACAGTTGCTTGGTCGACTTTAATATTTTAAAAATAACAGCAAATAATCCACTCTCCTTGTGTTATGTGTTGCGCCTTTTCATTGCTTAAAAAAAAAAAAATATATATATATATATATATATATATATATATATATATATATTGTTACGTGTGAGGAGTCTTGGTTGATCATGTATTATTCAATTTACGTAAGTTTTACGGCCCTGCAAACCAAGATTACACGTAACCTGCCACTTGAAGCCAAAAGTTAACCTCAAAGACAGACGTTAATTAGCCAAAGGTCGCCAGTTAAGGGTTATTAACCTTAACAAAGAATATTTGAGATGAATTTGATTTTAAACGCAACGGTTCTTCCAAACTTTCGGACGCGAGGCATACAAAAGCATCGAGATTTAACCTGATTTTGCTTACCCTAAATCCTAGGTATTTTACTGGAATAATGGGGTTGAAGCTAACAATAAAATAATTTGGCTTAATCTAGACTTCGTGAACACATATACCGTAAGTGGTGGCTGAAGGGGGAACAAAGGAAATTTGAAATACAGAAAACAAAGGATAAAAGAATGGGCGAAGTTTTGAACAAAAAGCGACTTTACCTTAGGACGAACGTTGTGCGCATCAACGACCGACGTGGAGTTCTTGCAATTGTTTCTTCACTTCACTAATAGGATAATAGACAAAGAAAGGGGGAAGAGGTCCAACTGGACGTGTTATCTCTCCGAAAGCTTGGTTCTCTCTCCGTCGTTCCCTGACCGAGCCTAGGTCAGAACAGTCCCACCAGGTGTCCACGTTCTTGTTTTCAAAACATTCGCCATGAGACAGGTAGAAAGGAAAAAGGGCCGTAGGACCACCTATTTTTAAGGCTGATATGGGAATTTTCCTATAGGGGAAAAATGGCTAAATGCTACCTATCCTTCTCCAACGGACGGTAAGGTTTTGAACTGAAGATGCACCTATATAGACAATGTCTTTTCCCGGTCTCAGTCAGGCTGATATTTTTACAATCAAAAGTTACGAGGGCGAACAGCAGTAATATTTGTAAAAGCTCCCCCCCTTAAGAGGGCCTTCACTCCCTTTTCGGGCGTGAAGGTCTATACTAAGCAAGCTGTTCGCCTCTCGTAGGTTACTCTCCTTCCCCTGAGCAGATTAGTCCTGGTTAGCCTACCTAGCTACAGAACTACCTAATCCTAGATAGGATATGAGCTATAATCACTACTTAACCTAATTCTAATAGTACTAGAAGGTGCTCACGGTTATTATAGGCTACCTCCTACAATCATGATGTGTTTTAGACCTAGCCTAGTGGTACGTTCTATGATATTCCCTAGCCTAACCTATCCTAACCCGACCGTAGCACCAACATAAGAGTTAATATTCTAACTAAATTACAACATGGTTTATGTTTAATACAATTAAAATTTACTAGTTAATTCATGAGGGTTGCCTCATATGATAAATGGGTGCCTCACTGAGGTCTTAGGCCATGCGTGTCACGAGCATCGTGGCTCGTTTCACAATAGTTAAGATTACTGAAATTAGTTAGGCTACTTACATGATTACTGCGGCTCGGTGGTAAGTGGAAAGAACAAGGCTACTAAATTGATGTACTGTACTTTAAGGTGGCCTAGGCTAGGTACAAATAAAAGGAAGAGATCACACTGGCTACCTTCTCTGGGCAAGGGGCCAGGATCACTCTTAGATGTTAGGGCACTGTGCCGAGAGGGCACTAGTGCCAGGATGAGCGTATAGCTCGGCAACTACTGGGCTCTCTTCCGCCCCTTCTTCTTCTTCTTCGGTTTCCTCCAAGGCCTATCAGTAGCTGGCCTAGCAGGTGATGAGAGCACCAACTCCGGGGACAGGCCAGAAGGGCTAGCGGGCGCGAAGTCAGGGGCAACTGCAAAAGCTGCGGGAGGACTCCCTACTCCGGCTGCTGCGACAACCGGAGCGAGAGCGATCTCGACTTCTGCGTCCGAGGATGCCAGTTCCTGGTCTTCCAAGGAAGGGGTACCATTTCGATCCTCCAGGGGTTCATCCCCTGGAATCAAATTTTGTGAAGAAGAAGCTTCGGGTGCTGGAGGCTCTCCAGTCGCGATGATCAACTGCATGGGGAATCCTAAATCTCCCGGAGGAGGATTCGCCTCATGATTTAGACCCGGCATAGGGGCCTTTTCTATTGGTAGCTCAACGTCCGTGGCGGACGGAGTCTGGCACTGCTCAGTGCTCGCAAGTGGCACTGGCAGCCGTTGAGGGTCAGGCATGCCTGACAAGGGGTCCGGAGGTGCACTACCTCGCGGGCGACTTGTGGTTGGCTGCGGCAGAGATTCCTGCCCCAGCGGGAGATCGTAGCCTCTCGGTGAGTTTTGTTCGGGGGCGTCCGCTGGGCGTTGCTTGCTTGGGCAGCCCTCCCAATTTGTGGAGTGGTCTGCCCGCTTGCACGTCCTGCAGCGGTACTGCTCCTCCTGAATCTCTCTTCGCGGAGGGGGAGGACCTCTTGGTGGGCCAGCCCTTCGCGATTGGAGAGGGCTAGGCCTGAAATAGGTTGGGTTGTGCCCCTTCCGCGGACCACTTTGGTGGGCGGAAGGTGGAGGTTTGTCATGGTTGAGAGTTATAACTGGGGCCTCCGTGGAGGAGGTAACGTGGCTGCGGAGTGGCGTTGGTGACGGGCTTCCGCAGAGAAGATCCCGACCCAACAAGAAGGCCACTCCGGGCCGAATTCCACCTACCACGCCAAGGCGGTGGGGTATCGTGCCCCAAGGTGTCATTACCTGGAGTTGTACCGTGGGAACGGTGATGGTGTGGCCCTCTATCCACTTCATTTCCCACCGCGTTTCTTCGTCAACCACAGCACCGGCTGGCACTTGGGCCCTAGTGATCAGGCTAATGTCTGCCGCAGTGTCTACTGTGACCGGAAGGGTCATGGGCAGGCTAGTGCTCTGAAGAGGGGCCACCGAGATGTACTGGGTTTCCAGTCTCTCGGGGTAAAGGATCCGGTGCGGACCAGCCGCAGAGAATGAAGTGCTGATTAGGTTGACAAATTTGGTGGTGGGTACATGATGTGGACAGGCCGGAGATCCAGCATTGTAGTGGCTAGCAGCCCCACAGGATCTGCACGGGCCCTTTGGATGGGCTCGGTGGCCTGCAGTAACTGTTGGAGGAGAGGGCTGAGCGGATGAATCGGGAGCGGAGTTCTGGCTGGTAGGGTTAGGCCGCTTATTAGTGCCGAGTTTGTATCGGCACTCAGCTTCAGCATGGCCCCCCTTCTTGCAATAGTTGCACAGGGTCTTGCTAGGCAGTCCATTCTTCGGGCGAGTGGAGTTCGAGAGGTAGGCCGGAGGGATGATTCGCTTCTGAGAGGTGCTATGCGACTGATTGAAGGTTTCCCACGAATCAGCCATGCGACAAGCTTCCATAAGTGTGGAGGGCTGTTTATCGTTAAGATATACTGCAAGGGGCCCTGGCACACATTGGAAAAGGTCTTCTAGCATGGTCCGATTGAAGAGATCCTCAAACGTCGTGCAGGCCAAGGAGTCGAACCAGCGCGTACCGGACTGGGTTTTGTGACATGCCCATTCCGTCCAAGACCAGCCGACTTCCTTGGCAAGACCTCGGAACCGTTGTCTCCATTTTTCTGGGGTTATCTCGTAGGCCTTTGTAATGACTCTACGAACTTCCGCCATGTTGCCTCTCTGGCTCTTCTCCAGTGAGCGAAGCGCTGCCTTGGCTTTTCCCTCCATATGCTTGGCTAGTATTAAGGCTCTCTCCGTCTCCGTGGTGCTGTAGTTATCGAAAAGAGCCTCGATCTCCTCCAGCCATGCTTCTGGCTCGTCCTCAGTCCACTTGGGGACTAGAGAATTGATGCTCGAAATTGGAGCGTTTGATGCAGCAGGTGTAGGACTGGAGGCTTGATGGCTAGCCATAGCTTCGGCATTCTCCATTTTCGCTCTCTCAAGCTCGAGCTCCTTCTCCTTTAGGGCTAACTCAGTTTCCTTGCAGGCTAACTCATACTGTCTCCTTCTTTCTTCTCTTTCCTCTTCATACTGCCTTTGCTCGGCTTCATACTTCCTCTGCTCGAGTCTTTCTTCCTTCTCCCGCTTGGCCAAGTCGTCCACTTGCTCCTTAACCCAGGTAGTAAGTTCCGAGCCGGTGAGACCTGCCGCCGTCCCCAGCCCCAGGAAAGTTTTATAATGCTCTGCTGCCATGGTTCTGGTGGGGAAGGGCGTCTAACCGGGTCGACGGGCGTACTTGGGCAGCGAGGAAGTGTCTCTTCAATGAAGTGGCACCCTTTCAAAAGGTGGCACTGTAGTTTGGGTGTGCCGTGTACAGGTCACACTGGTGGCACTCAGTATCCCTAGGCACTGGTGCAGGTTAGGTTCCAGAAGAACCTTCTCTTCTGTGTTCCCTTTTGTTTTCTTTAGTGGCAACTATGGTGCCAATGTGTTCCTAGGGACCCTCTACTGGAGTCCAACTAGGCTATATGGGAGGAAAGGCACTCTACACCCCCTGCAGAGTGCAACAATCGAATGAGAGAGAAAGGGAAGGTAAAAGAGAGAGAGAGAGAGAGGGATAGAGAAGTAAGCTATTCCAGTGATGAGTGCTGCAAATTATTGGCACTGTGGAATAAAGTGAATTTGGGTTTTTTTTTTTTTTTTCTTAAAGATCCTCGTGAGTGGCTGGTCCCAGTACCGGCCCCAGTGCTGGCCCCTTCTTTTTTTTTCAGAGGGTGAAAACTACTGTTTGCTTCGGTCTGGATAGCAGGCCTCACTCGTGACCGACAGTTTATCACTGTATTGTAATTACTCTTAACTTGTCCTCATCTATTGTGGGACAGAGGTGTTTTCTTTTAATTGGTTTAAGTATTCGAATTAATTAGCCTAGTGTCGGCCGTTCTTTCTTTGAAGAGGGTCACGTACACTTAGGTTAGGAATGTTTACTTGAATGACGGGAGAGAGAGAGAGAGAGAGAGAGAGAGAGAGAGAGAGAGAGAGAGAGAGAGAGAGATTTTCAATCAGCGAATTTCTTGCTGCTTGAGAACATGTAAACAAAGATTTTATACATGCACAATGGCATGGATCTTAATAAAATGATATAGATGCGTCGTCTTGGCTTCCTTAGGGATTACTTTATTATCTTAATTTTCCCGGGAGCCGACGTCACAAAAGTTTATCGTAAAAATTTTAAATTTTCTTTATATGATTTTATAGTAGGTATTCGTATAGGAACTTGTTATTACTCCTAACTAAGGCCTAACTTTCCCTGCCTAAATTATCTTTTGGTTTTTTCCTAGCTAAGATATTAGGAGGTGGGTTCGCTACGAAAAAAAAAAAAAAAAAAAAAAAAAAAAAAAAAAAAAAAAAAAAGGGAATGCCCCCCCAGAGTGTCTCGGGCAGAGGTCACAATAACAAGGTCTTTGAGATGGCGGCCAAGGTCCCGTTAGGCCTAAATTTCAAAACAACCTCGGTCGGCGAAGGAAACCCCAAAATGGCCGTTCTCTCACAAACAGTTCGAACAATTTCAAAACAACCGCGCGGCGGGTATTTTCTTTTTTGCACAAATTCAAACAACGAAACAAATGCAGGTATCCAGATTTTACTTTAAATATACCAATCATGCATAGCGTTTTACGTTACGGATGGAAAACTAAATTACCAAACAACTTTGTGTCTTTTGTTATCGTATTCCTCACCCGGATATTACACAAAAGAATGAAAAGAGAAATGCTAGCCTGCCTGCGTAAATTTACGTTGTTGCACGGTACCTTTATTGTAAAATTACTATTTCAGTTCGTTTGCTACTTCACTGACACGGTTTTGAATGATTCCCGCTATATGCAAACAATAACGATCGGAATTGCCAACGCGATTTCTAAATTACTTTGTGTACATGAAACGGGCTCCGCGATTTGGTCTTACGATTCGTTACTGAACGACTTCTCGAACGCCGAACGCGGTAAAATGCCCTTGTCTTAACCGTTACAAATTGTGACTCGCTCTGCTCTCGAGTTGCACCCTTTCCTACGCTAATTCTCGCTACACTTGTTATACTATTCTCTTTACTGCTTATTATTATGCCTCGTTCCTTGTTTGGAAGAATGAAATGGAGTTCGATATCTGACTTTTATTTTTTGGAATTAATGTAATTTTAATTTCCTTTTCTCCAGATTCTTTCTCTAAAATGTACTTTAGATCCTGGCAAGGTCGCCAATGTTACGTGTGAGGAGTCTTGGTTGATCATGTATTATTCAATTTACGTAAGTTTTACGGCCCTGCAAACCAAGATTACACGTAACCTGCCACTTGAAGCCAAAAGTTAACCTCAAAGACAGACGTTAATTAGCCAAAGGTCGCCAGTTAAGGGTTATTAACCTTAACAAAGAATATTTGAGATGAATTTGATTTTAAACGCAACGGTTCTTCCAAACTTTCGGACGCGAGGCATACAAAAGCATCGAGATTTAACCTGATTTTGCTTACCCTAAATCCTAGGTATTTTACTGGAATAATGGGGTTGAAGCTAACAATAAAATAATTTGGCTTAATCTAGACTTCGTGAACACATATACCGTAAGTGGTGGCTGAAGGGGGAACAAAGGAAATTTGAAATACAGAAAACAAAGGATAAAAGAATGGGCGAAGTTTTGAACAAAAAGCGACTTTACCTTAGGACGAACGTTGTGCGCATCAACGACCGACGTGGAGTTCTTGCAATTGTTTCTTCACTTCACTAATAGAATAATAGACAAAGAAAGGGGGAAGAGGTCCAACTGGACGTGTTATCTCTCCGAAAGCTTGGTTCTCTCTCCGTCGTTCCCTGACCGAGCCTAGGTCAGAACAGTCCCACCAGGTGTCCACGTTCTTGTTTTCAAAACATTCGCCATGAGACAGGTAGAAAGGAAAAAGGGCCGTAGGACCACCTATTTTTAAGGCTGATATGGGAATTTTCCTATAGGGGAAAAATGGCTAAATGCTACCTATCCTTCTCCAACGGACGGTAAGGTTTTGAACTGAAGATGCACCTATATAGACAATGTCTTTTCCCGGTCTCAGTCAGGCTGATATTTTTACAATCAAAAGTTACGAGGGCGAACAGCAGTAATATTTGTAAAAATATATATATATATATATATATATATATATATATATATATATATATATATATATATTGGGGAAAAGTTTATGGTTGATTCACATTAACTGATACTTTTGCCTAACGGTTCTATATTGGTAAAATGCTTTGGTCAGCTATAGAAAGAGAGGAATAAGCTACTCAAGTTCTAGATTTTATGTAAGCCTTACTTATGTTACATAGCTGTATACTTTTATGATTGTTTGTATTTATTATGTACCTAAATGCCTCATAATCAAGTTGGCAAGTTAACATCACAAGATAGCATGTGTTGCCTAGCCAATAAAATTTACATGTTACAGGCATTTGGAAATTCTTTGTCTCTGGAAAGAAATTCGTTGTAGATGTTTGCTTTCTAGGCATACTTTATTATTATTATTATTATTATTATTATTATTATTATTATTATTATTATTATTATTATTATTATTATTATTATTATTATTATTATTATTATTTTATTTATTTATTTATTTTTTGGTCTATCACAGTCATCCTAGTAGCACACTTTTCTGCATGAGTCCTGGAGTTACTTCGGCATCTAGTTTTACCAGATTCCTTTTCAGGGATTATTATTATTATTATTATTATTATTATTATTATTATTATTATTATTATTATTATTATTATTATTATTATTATTCACAAGATGAAGCCTATTCATATGGAGCAAGCCCACCAAAGGGGCCATTGACTTGAAATTCAAGCTTCCAAAGACTATTAAGGTGTTCATAAGGAAGAAATAATAGGAGATAAAGGGAAATACGAAAAGAAGAGCTCTCACTTATCAAAAAGAGAAAAAATAAATTAATAAATTAATAAATAGATAAAAATGTATTAAAATGCAAGGAGAATATTATTAGGTTAGTAATACTTTGCATCTTGGCTTGAACTTTGTCTGCCCGTCCGCACTTTATTCTGTCCGCAGTTTTTTCTGTCCACATTTTTTCAGTCCGCCCTCAGATCTTAAAGACTACAGAGGCTAGAGGGCTGCAAATTGGTATGTTGATCATCCACCTTCCCATCATCAAGCATGCCAAATTGCAGCCCTCTAGCCTCAGTAGTTTTTTATTTTATTTAAGGTTAAAGTTAGCAATAATCGTTCCTCTGATAAAGTTTCATGGGCCGCGGCTCGTACAGCATTATACCGAGACCACCGAAAGATAGATCTATTTTCGGCGGCTTTGATTATACGCTGTAGCGGCTGTACAGAAAACGCAATTGCGCCGAAGAAACTTCGGCGTATTTTTTTAATTGTTTCTGAGTCGCCTACGAGGTTTGTTTGAGGTGACAGAGTGATGGCGATCTCAGAAAACCTTTTAATATTGTTAGTTTCGTGAAGGCGTCTTCGTCTGGAGTATCCTTCTGGTACCAAATCTTTTCCTAATACATGGTGATGATTATTACCCAGTATCCTAATTATTCTAAATCCTACTAATCCTACTTCTGGAACGTAAGATTGCTTAGATACATGAACCAACTTAATCCTTTTTCTGCTCGCTCGTCACAACAAAGTGACATTTGCTTCCATCCACATTCACTCAAAAGTATGACCTTTCGTGATGTCTATTTATACTCATATATATGATCTCTGTATGACCTTTTGTCTTATTTATCTGTCGCATCGTCTGTGACATTTGACCTCGCTCGAGGATGTTGTTTTAACTGCATCTGCTGAACTATTTTCTTCCTCGTGTCTAAATTTCCCACCTTCTTTGTAGGAAAAATATTCCTGTTTATATTCTTGCATGAAAAATATTCCATATTGGAATTTCGAATTTTGATATTCACTTATGTAAACGTTTTTAGAATTCATATCTACGTAATATCTTCCAGGATTGACTTATGTGGTATCAGTAATCACAGCATTTACCTTCTATTAAGCGCAGTTTATTTCTGGCGTCTCTTTTCACGTAAATATTCAGTCAATAATTAGGAATATATTTTCTATCGTATATTGGCGTATGACTATTTTGATACTGTTATATTGGTATATTCAGGTTGATGAATTATTATATCTGTATTTTATATTTATATGTTACTATTGGTATTGATATATAGATGAAGATGTTATTTCTTATAGGAGAAATACTCCAACTAATTTTTCTTATACAGATTTTTTTTTATGTTACCACCATTTATAGAATTTTTATGCTAACATTATTAATTATATTATTTTGATTATCAAGAAAAGATAAGTACGACTGCCCCAGTTATTATCAAAGGTTCACTTAGGTGTAGCCTTAATTCCAAGAATTTGTTATATTTCTTTAGTATCATAGAAAACATGGATAAATTCGCCTTTTTTTAGTTTTCTGTAAAAGAAAACTATTGTGCCGGCTTTATCTGTCCGTCTGCACTTTTCTGTCGGCAATTTGTTCTGTCCGCACTTTTTCTGTCCGCACTTTTTTCTGTCCACACTTTTTCTGTCCGCACTTTTTCCTGTCCGCACTTTTTTTGTCCGCACTTTTTCCTGTCCGCACTTTTTCTGTCCGCACTTTACTGTTCGCACTCTTTTTTTGTCCGCACTTTTTTCTGTCCGCACTTTTTTCTGTCCGCCCTCAGATCTTAAAAACTACTGAGGCTAGAGGGCTGCAAATTGGTATGTCGATCATCCACCCTCCAATCATCAAACATGCCAAATTGCAACCCTCTAGCTTCTGTATTTTTTTTTTATTTTATTTAAGGTTAAAGTTAGCCATAATTGTGCCTCTGGCAGCGACATAGGATAGGCTACCACCGGGCCGTGGTTAAAGTTCCATGGGTCGCCGCTCATACAGCATAATACCGAGACCACCGAAAGGTAGATCTATTTTCGGTGGCCTTGGTTGTACGCTGTAGCGGCTGTACAGAAAACTCGATTGCGCCGGCATTTTTTACTTGTTTTATTTGATTACTATTTAATAGAATTTTCATTATCAAGAAAACTTACATACAAAAGCTCACGTAGATTTATCATTAATTCTCAAAATTCTTTTTTTTTATAGTCTTATTTCCAAAAGCATTAGTAAGAAGAAAGCTTCTATAGTATATATTTTTATCTGTTTATTATTTTTTTTTCTTTATAATAAGTGAGATCTCTTCTTTTTGTATTTCCCTTTACCTTCTCTTACTTCTTCCTAATGAACACCTTAATATTCTTTGGAAGTTTGAGTTTCAAGTCAATGGCCTCTGTGGTGGGCTTGTTCCATATGAATAGGCTTCATCTTCTGAATAATAATAATAATAATAATAATAATAATAATAATAATAATAATAATAATAATAATAATAATAATAATAATAATTGCTGAGAAATTCACAATCTCGCGAAAAACAACCTGTGTAATAAAAATCCATAATTATGTAATAAAAATATATTACTATGTTCATTTTACATAGTAATATATTTACTATATATTTGTTGATTTTTATTACATAATAATAATAATAATAATAATAATAATAATAATAATAATAATAATAATAATAATAATAATAATAATAATAATATTACGTTTTTTTATCATTTATTCCTGTTTCCAAAACCCAACATCATACAAAAAAGTATGATGTTGTGTTTTGAAAACAGGAATAAGTTATCAAAAACTTATTATTATTATTATTATTATTATTATTATTATTATTATTATTATTATTATTGTTGTTGTTGTTATTATTATTTCTCTAATCCAAAATCCAAAATAATCAGATTTTCTGTGTAGGAGGAAAATGGTGCACTGTAGGTCGAAGTTCACTTCTCTGAAGAATAGCTTTCGTAAGTCTGGAGTGAATAACATCTCCGGCCGTTTGCTCTTTAACCTTAAGTTACGTTTGAGAGAAGAATGAAGGCACTGGAAATCGCGAAAGGTCGCATGTGAATGTAATTCGTAGGAATTCTCGTGATTATGTTGGAGGAAATTTGTTGCAGCGTGAGTTTCGTGATTTATGCTCCTTGGGGGCTTCGAGATTCGGTAGATCATTTTATCCTGGAAATCTTAATGCCATGACGTCTTTCTTCAAAGATTATTTAATAGCAGGATAAATAGGAAAACAAATAGCGAGCGAGACGCAATACAAATGATGAAGCCTCTTTTTCCAAATGATTTAATAGCAGATAAAATAGGAAACCAAATAGCCACCCAGAAGTAACAGAATTGACGAAACTATCTCACAAAACAACTAGCATATCAGTGTCCCAACTCCGCCATGCAACTCTCTAGCGGCAAATCTACATTCAATCTACAAAGTAAAGCCAGATATCTCATGCTTCCCCGAGGCCTGATGTTTCGTCTGAGGCCTCAGGTGTTTATACGAACGCTTCCAACTCTCGGATCGTCTGACAAAAGATCGTCTGCCATCTAAATGGAATTTGTTGTTCGCATGAAATGGGATCTATACGTCTGAAGCCAGAGGGCTCGACGTGGTCTCTCTGTAATTGAATATACAGACTGTATTTCTGATATAAAGATATACGGCTGCGTTGAGTCGGAGTCACTGGATGAAATGTATATATATAATAGTTTTGCATTAACCGTGCAGTGGGAGGCTTGGTGACGATTTCATTGCTTAGCCAAGAGTTTGAAGGAGAGGCTACATATATATATATATATATATATATATATATATATATATATATATATATATATATATATATATATATATATATATATATATATATATATACACACATACGAGTACATTGTACCATGGTATCATAACGGTATGCTAAATATTATTACTCAGATGATGAATCCTAGTCATATGGAACAATCCCACCACAGGGGCCATTGACTTGAAATTCAAGCTTCTAAAGAGTATGGTGCTCATTAGGAAGTAAGAGAAGGAATAAGGTCAGCACAGAAAGAAAGAAATTAATAAATTAATAAGGTCAGCACAGAAAGAAAGAAATTAATAAATAATCAAAGAGATAGTAATGTATTAAAATCCAAGGAGAATAGCATTAAATTACACGAGAGTAATTTTGATAGTATTGTTCTGATCAGGACTGCTGTGATTTCCTTTCTCACTTTAAAATAGGATATTTTTGGGATGAAATCAAATCATTTTTCTTGAGTGTAAGTCTGAACACACTGCTAAAAATACACTAAGTCCCCTACACTCAAGGAAATTATTAATATATGAATATTCACAAGATGAACCCTATTCATATGGAACAAGTCCACGGGGACCATTGACTTCAAATTCAAACTTCCAAAGAATATTAAGGTGTTCATTAGGAAGAAGTAAGAGGAGGTAAAGGGAAATATAGAAAGAAGATATCTCACTTATTAAAAAAGGAAAAAAAATTATAAATTGATAATAAGCTAAAAATGTATCAAAATGGAAGAGGGTTTTATTCTACCCCTATGTTTAAAGAACTTTGATTGTTCCTTATTGTAGAGTCGTCAAAGAATATTTTGTCAATGACTTGACATGTAAGTTAGGCATAGGGAATTCCAGTACGTTTGAACCCTAATGGAAAAAGAGGCCTTTAACTGTATAATAGGTTTAAAAAGCTAAGAAAGAGAGAGAGAGAGAGAGAGAGAGAGAGAGAGAGAGAGAGAGAGAGAGAGAGAGAGAGAGAGAGAGAGAGAGAGAGAGAGAGAGAGAGAGTGATTTAATGGACCTTTGCAATTATCTGCGATACTGTTTACTTCTACATTAAGTTTAAAAGGGTAAAAGAGAGAGAGAGAGAGAGAGAGAGAGAGAGAGAGAGAGAGAGAGAGAGAGAGAGAGAGAGAGAGAGAGAGAGAGAGAGAGAGACAGGCAGACAGACAGAGAAATCACGATTCACTAGACATTTGCAATTTTTCTGGGACACTTCTGCCTCCGAAGGAGCAAGCGATTAATATTTTTCATGTTTGGCATTTACCTTAAGAATTCACTTTCATCACCAAAATATCATTATATATTGCAAAGTTACAGCTTAAACTCATTAAAGAACCTGTCTGCAAAGCCCCAGGATCAGAGGAAACTGGACAAGCAGTTTATATTTACAAGAAAATCTCGTTAGCTTTGCCCGTTCAATCTATTGCAATTTTCGTCAAAAGTCAACAGCTTTCACAGTTGTTCTGCCCACACGCCCAAACTCAAACATACAATCTTTTAAAAAAGTGAAAAAATGCATCGTTGTTTCTTCGGCGCAATTGAGTTTTCTGTACAGGTGTTACAGCTTATAATCAAGGCCACCGAAAGTAGATCAACCTTTCGGTGATCTCGGTATAATGCAGTGTGAGCCGCTGCCCATTAAACTATGGCTAATTTTAACCTTAAATAAAACAAAAACTACTGAGGCTACGGGGCTGTAATTTGGTATGTTTGATGAGTGGAAGGTGGGTAATCAACATACCAATTTGCAGCCCTCTAGCCTCAGTAGTTTTTAAGATCTAAGGGCGGACAGAAAAAGTGCGAACGGACAGACTAACCCGGAACAATAGTTTTCTTTTCAGAAAACTAAAAAAAACTCGTGAGATTTATCTCTGTAATTATTACTATAAACAAGCTCACAATGTTTTTGAAATGGAATTTTTTTTTTCTGAAAATATCAGATTGTAGATTTTTTTTTACAAGGCAGGATGTTTTTGAGCTATCTGTAAAAGAAAAGTATTGTACCGGCTTTGTCTGTCCTCCGCACTTTTTCTGTCCGCCCTCAGATCTTAAAAACTACTGCGGCTAGAGGGCTGCAAATTGGTATGTTGATCGTCCACCCTCCAATCATCAAACATACCAAACTGCAGCCCTCTAGCCTCAGTAGTTTTTATTTTATTTAATGTTAAATTTAGCCATAATCGTGCTTCTGGCAACGACATAGAATAGGCCACCAATGGGCCGTGGTTAAAGTTTCATGGGCCGCGGCTCATACAGCATTATACGAGGCCACCGAGAGATAGACCTATTTTCGGTGGCCTTGATTATACGCTGTAGCGGCTGTACAGAAAACTCGATTGCGCCGAAGAAACTTTGGCAATCTGGATTATAGAACGTCAATAAAAATAATCACGAAGGAAGGTGAAATGAATAAAAGTAGCATAAAAAAAGAGTTAATTTCAGTATGTAGTGTGAACATCTCTCTCTCTCTCTCTCTCTCTCTCTCTCTCTCTCTCTCTCTCTCTCTCTCTCTCTCTCTCTCTCTCTCTCATAATTATCTACTAGTTTTTCCTTATCACAGTTCCTTTACAGTGGTCCACACGCATTCAAGGAGTGCTTTTTGAATATTCGATATTAAATCTTATTACTGTAGGTGGTGACTCATTCCATTATGAAACCTATGGAAAGTCACCATTTGTGCTACGAGTTTGTATATATATATATATATATATATATATATATATATATATATATATATATATATATATATATATATATATATATATATATATATATATGTATATATATATATATATATATATATGTATATATATATATATATATATATATATATATATATATATATATATATATATATATATATATATACTCTTTTCAACTCATTTTTGAACATGTGGAAATCCACGAATTTTTAACAGATTTTTTTTTTAGCTGTTTAGTGACTCGTTTAGTCGATGGCATGGAACTAGTGGCTCTGTTTACATATTTGTTGTACAACTTTTTTTATGCTGTAATGCCGGAGTTTTGTTTACTTCGAACGTGGGTTCATACAAGTTGTAAATATGAGTTCGGCGTTTACACTCCCATGTGTCAAAATCACGGGTTTGGTGTAAATAATATGCAGTTGAAAATTGATTTCTATTTGCGCTGAAATTTTGAGCTTAATGAACGCAGTACTTTTTCTATGTACTCAACTGGTGTTCTTTATACATGCGTGAAAAGTGATTTTATATATGCTGGAATTTTGAGCTTAATACGTGAAATATCTTTTATAAACTCAACTGGTGTTATTTTATATAGATGAGAAGGACAAGGTAACAATGAACTTTGAAGTGTATATATATATATATATATATATATATATATATATATATATATATATATATATAAATATATATATATATATATATATATATATAATTATATATATGCATATATATACATACATATACATATATATATATATATATATATATATATATATATATATATATATATATATATATATATATATATATATATATATATATATATATATATATATATATAGAGAGAGAGAGAGAGAGAGAGAGAGAGAGAGAGAGAGAGAGAGAGAGAGAGAGAGAGAGAGAGAGATTAATATGTGCCATACATTTTATAATCGCAACTGGTGTTATGTGATGTAGACTCGTATAACAAGAGAACAATGAACTTTGTACTAAATATAGACGTATTCTGTTGAGCTTAATATATGTCATACCTTTTTAATATAAATTCAACCTGTGTTATTTCACGTAGGAATAAAATAGAATAGAATTTAGGCCAAAGGCCAAGCGCTGGGACCTATGAGGTCATTCAGCGCTGAAAGGGAAAATGCTAGTAAGAAGGTTGAAAGGTGTAAATGGAGGAAAACCTCAAAGCAGTTGCACTATGAAATTATTAGAGAGGGTGGAAAGTAAGATGGAAGAAAGAGAATACGAACGGAGGTACAGTAAAAGGAATGAAAGGGGTTGCAGCTGGGGCCGAAGGGACGGTGCAAAGAGCCTTAAGTGATGCCTACAGTACACCGCGTGAGGTGCACGTAGATTACTTTTATAAGTATCCTTTTTTCTACAGCTATCTTTAACATGCAATGGATAATCCATTTATTGTTGGGAATTAAAGCAAATCGATCTATCTTAACAGGAACCTCATGCACGCCAGGACTGGAAAGGCCAGTGTTTCACGATGAATTAAAAACTTAGTCAGCATGAAGAATATATTTTTTCATATGAAAGGTAAATGACTCATCTTACGTAATGTTCAAATCGTATAGGAATAATGCTGGTTTGATACGTATATGAACCACTTCCTCAAGTTTTTAATAAGAGAAATTAATGGCTTTTTTTCATGTAATGTGCTAAGTTACACCAGATATATCCTCAAGAATTGTTTTAGATAGAATCATCTTGAAAGCTACAGCAGTAATGCTAATTTAATGCGTTATGTAAAACTATTCCTCAAGTTTTTTTATGTTAAAATAAATTAGTTTCGTGTGTATATAATGTGGAAATACACCCCACATTTATTCAAGAGTTATTGTAGTTAGAATCATCTTGAAAGCTGTGTCAATAATGCTATACCATTTGGATATTACGTACAGATGAGTCATTTACCTTTAATATGAAAAATTATATTCCTCAAGTTATTCATATTAAAAATAAATTACTTTTGTTTGTATGCAATGAGGAATTACACCAGATATGTATTCAACAGTTATTGTAGATATAACCATGTTGAAAGCTATGGCAATAATCCTAATTTGATCCGTAATAAGTTTTTATTATAAAAATTAATGACTTTTGTTTATATGCCATGAGGAATTACTCCCGATATGTATTCAACAGTTATTGTAGACAGAATCATGTTGAAACCTATAGCAATAATGCTAAATTGATACATAGATGTATCCAACTATTCCTCAAGTTTTTAATAATAAAAATTTATGACTTTTGCTTTACGTAATGTGGAATTACATCAGATATGTATTCAAGAGTTTTTGTGAATAGAATCATGTTGAAAGCTATACCAGTAATGCTAATTAGATACGTATGTCTAACTATTCCTCAAGTTTTTTTATATTAAAAATAAGTGACTTTCGTCTGCATGTAATATGCAAATTTACCCCAAATTTTATACCAAGAGCTATTTTAGCTAGAATCATCTTGAAATGTACGACAATAATGCTAATATGAGACATATCCAATTATAATAGTGCCACTGTATTAATTGTAATGTATTTATATGCTGTTTGGGTCAGCCAAAAGAAACGTTTTATTTATGACAGGTGGCTATTAGAAAATAATTACAAAGAAAGAATAAATAAAATTTTTGCAAAAGAGTATATTAATGACTGTTTTTGAATAGCCAGTAACTGAAGCAAGATGTGTACATTGTCACTTCAGGGTGATTATGCTTATGTAAAGAAATGCCTATGTATACTGTGTTGATGTATACTGTAACCTTATTGTAAACATTGTAATTGTAAGGAATGTAAGTTTAATCCTTTTAATAAAAAAAAAAAAAACTCTTCCTCAAGCACAAAGCCTGCAAGCTGCTGCCATCTACAGGTTTCTGGAGAAAACATATTCAGCCGGCTTCTCAGACCCGGGGAGAAACATATCAACCGGCTTCATATACCTATTAATTCTTTCCTTGGCCAGTAGAGGCTTTCTCGTCACTTTTGTACCTCTTACCAGACTGAAAAACTGCCTGTTTTCTCCCTCAACGAAGAGGCGGATGGGTCGTTAACCATTCACACGTAACTTGAGTCACAGTTACACAAAGGATCCATTTATACCATTGAAATGTATTTTCCATATAAGGTTCATACGTTTAATATTTGAACTTTTCTCTGTAGTGCTTGGTAAGTTTGACCAAAAAGAAGTTAGAACATTGTTTGGAAAATAGTTAGCTTGTTATATTGGTAGATAATTTGGGCTAGAAGGCACTGCGCCAATGCTGATAATTGTATTGGGTCATTTAAAATCAAAATATACATTCATTGTGTTAAAATTGAAAATTTGATTCTCGTATGACGAATAAATAACTAGAATACCTACAGAGCTAATCCCCGTAAGGGGGTAGCGCCGTCAGTGCACCTCATGCGGTGCACTGTAGGCATTATTTAAGGTTCTTTGCAGTGTGCCTTCGGCCCTTATAGCTGCAACCACTTTAGTTCATTTTACTGAACCTCCTTTCATATTCTCTTTCTTCCGTCTTGCTTTCCACCCTCTCCTAACAATTGATTCATAGTGCACCCGCGAGGTTTTCCTCCTGTTACACCTTTCAAACCTTTTTACTGTCAGTTTCCGTTTCAGCGCTGAATGGCCTCATAGTTCCCAGTGCTTGGCCTTTGGGCTAAATTCTATATTCAGTTCGGTTCAGTTCTACAGAGCTAATTTTTACACACAAGAATCAGGAAGCGAAGTTTTGCCTCAGTGCATATTATCCATCGTGAGCGCAATAATATTTTTTTTCTCTCTCTGTCGAAATGTTATATGAGATCATATACCGAGAAATTATTTTCTTCGAGAATATAGGAATTTACTTTCGGTTCATCGAGATTGCTCTGTTCACTTAGGGAGCGAATGATATACCTGACAGGATGAATATGCTGGTTTTATGCTCGAAAATTGGTTTCAATACTAAGCGTTTAGGGCCCAAATCTGAAATAAAGGATAGTGTTGTTATTATTATTATTATTATTATTATTATTATTATTATTATTATTATTATTATTATTACCATGTTTCTAAAGATGCATTGAGAAGGATTTTTGTCATCGAGGGTAATGTTATATGCTATGCAGCGAACCAGACAATCTAGGCACATGGCAACTAAGGTATACTTTTTTCTGGAGAGCCGTCATAAAGGTTACCTATCAGCGGGCCAGACGTTCGGTTGTCGTCGGGTGAGAGCTAGTGAGTGCCCGGAATATTCCGTAAATAAACAATTTTTTTAGCTACTACCGGCAGTATTCTTAGTCACCGAGCTATAATAATGTAGTTACAATGAGTTTAGACAATATAGATTCAATGGAAGTGTGTGATGTGGCCGGACCGTCCCCGGATGTTGTGAAAAATAGCAAAAAAGCTAAATTTACCGTGTCAATGGATTCTATGGCTAAGGTAAAGCTGTTTTGGATGATGTTCCACGTCCAGAGGGTGCTGATAGTGATAACGATGAGCCTTTCCTAGCTGCAGACCTTGGTGATAGTGTTGTCATTGAGCAAGGCAGTGTCACAATAGGTGAGGGAGAGAGGAGAGCAGTGATATTGTAGGTGAAAAAGGAAGAGGTTATAGAAAGGCTAATAATGTGCAAAGAAAGAAACAAATCTCATTATCTTTATGATTACCTTGACAGTGACGCCTCAGATTATGAGAGGGTGCATGTCTTAAACATTGATAGTGATATAGTGATGGTCTATCTCCTTCTGCCACTAGAAACACCATACGCATGGGAAAGGGTGCCACCATCATCAATTGGGAAAGATCTCATTGTCATTACGAGTATAGTGATAATGACACCTCAGATTACGAGTGGGTGAATCCCTAAAAAACGTTGATAGCGTTACATTGACGGCCTACCCCCTTGTGGCATTAGCAATCTCATACCTGTGGGCAAGGGTGCCACGCTCATCAGTTTTGAAGTGCCAGTGCCAACGCCAGCATTGGTTCCCAACCTGTGGAACCTTCAGTTGATGAGGCTGGACACATAGTACAAGAGTAAACCAGAATCATGAGCTGCTTGTTGTGCTAAAAGGCAAAAAATCCTTGGTCTGTTTTACAAAGCTTTGTTAAGAAGACTGGTGCCAAGAGGACCGTTCCTACGGGAATGTATGTCTTCCCTTGCAACTTTTAGGATGAGTGTTTTTCCCAAGTGGGGATGAGACGATTAATGTGATCTTCAAGGCGTATTGGTCATTGAGGGACCAAATCTTGCAGATAGCATACTCCCAGATGAATACTCGCATGGAACTCATCAAGTGGAAGAGATACAAGACTGCAGAAAACAAGAAGTGGGCATTGAGCTACTTTGTTACTTTCAAAAGCAAGGAAACAAAAATCTTCAAGGCTGCATTCCTCTCTGTTCAGGCTATGACATCTATGAGGACACTAGTTGCCGTGGAAGAGTTGCTGAGGAAGGAACAAGAATATAGGCTTTGTGGGGCATGAACCCTAGCACCAGGAAAATACCAGGGACTCTTTTACAGGTTGTCCCTAAACACAAAAATCTGTTGTTGGTTCCTTCCAGCCACTACACCTGTAAACACACCCGGAAGGATGGGTGTCAGTTAGCCTGATGTCGCGTGTTGAAGTTAAAATATTACAACAAGGTTTCCAGCCTGCATTATCAAAGCGGTTTTCACCTTGTCAAGATGGATGCCTGAAACATCTGCCAGCGGCTCACGAAAGCTCTTGTTGAGGGGGACGAGAACAAATGGCACAGAGTGAAAAAATACCGTGATTTCCAGTGCCGTGAAGATTTCCAAACTCTGTAATGACGACAGGACATGCATCGCCATGGGCATACAACAGACCATATCATGCCCTCGTCTTCCTTCTGTCATCTCGGCATACTACATTTGCAAATATTACAGTAGTCTTTCCAGCATAGATAGCCACCCCAACTCCTTGTTGATGACCCCCCACTGCCATTCTATGAATGATTCAAGTGGCTACCTTATAGAAATAATAAGATAGACAAGAACTTCTCAAATTTTGGTGAGTACAACTTTTTTTTTTTTTTTTTTTTTTGCCATTAACCATCACCTCAATGCCTTTTCATCCATTAATGATTATTTCTATGCATTAATCACCATTATCTTCATTAATCATTTTTCACAATCGTTTGGGTTATCACTGGCATACTCATCGTTTATATTTGTGCATTAATCATCATTATCTTCATTAATCATTTTTCGCAATTGTTGGGTTTATTATTTGCATACTCAGTGCTTATTTTTGTGCATTAATCACCATTACTTCATTAATCATTTGTCACAATTGTTGAGTTTATTATTTGCATACTCAGTGTTTATTTCTGTGCATTAATCACCTTTGTCTTCATTGATCATTTTTCACAGCTGTTGCGTTTATTATTTGCATACTCAGCGTTTATTTCTGTGTATTAATCACCATTATCTTCATTAATCATTTTTCACAATTGTAGGGTTTGTTATTGGCATAGTCAGTGTTTATTTCTATGCATTAATCACCATTATCTTCATTAATCATTTTTCACAATTGTTGGGTTTATCATTAGCATACTGATTGTGTTTTGATGTTTGTGAACTATGTGCGACAATCTCAATGTATGGGGAATTCTTGTAATTTTTATTTATTTCTTGTTTTGTCATTATCCATCATTATCGTCATCATTAATCATTATTCATATGTTTTTAGGATTATTATTATTTGCATGACATGTATATTAATGTTTAATGATGTTTATTAACTATGCATGTCAATATTGTTTAGAATTTTTATGAAATTCTTTGTAAAACGCGAATAATTGGGGGTAGGGAGTTTGGTGCAAAATGATTATATTATAAGCATTAAAATTGTAAAATAATATTAGGGATTTAATACTATAGAACATGATCAAACATTTTTGCTCAAAATTGAGTGAATTGGAGCATAAAAAAATGCTTTCGCGAATTTTCTGCAAATATTCCAAACACTTATAACCTTTTTTTTTTCAAAAAAATTTTTTACCTGGGCTTAAAATACATTGAATTAGCTTAAATTAAAAAAGTGGAATGTTATGGCGTCATGAATAATGTTATAGCAGTTTGCAAGACGTTGCTTTTAAACTCATTTATTCAGTTTTTACCAAATGGCACATATCATGTTTCTCGAGTGATGGACTCAAATATTTGTGGTGCGATTAGAAAAAAGACAGACAGACTGACTGACTGACTGACTGACTGACTGACTGACTGACTGACTGACTGACTGACTGACTGACTGACTGAAATCATAAAATGGCCAACAAAACATTGTTATTTGAAGGCTTCTGTATGGTGTACGTGTTGATAAATCTGCACAGGTGGTGTTAAATAATCGACTTCCCTAATTGCTTTGAATTGATTTCACGTATATGAAAATTATATGCCTTTATATTTAAGGTACAAGTTCTATATTTCCATATTTTTTTATTCTGTTTTATTTTTATTGTATTGTATTTTGTCATAGACAATATGTGGTTAGCTTACTTCTTTCTTAAATAACTTTTATTGTAATAAAAAGAAAAACTACATATCGAGACGTTTACAGTTTTGATGCGGAGTGAACGTGAATTTACATTATCCCCTACAGTTTCCAGCAAATCGAAAATGTTACTTTTTCTAATCATAAGTATGATAATTCCTATGATAATACTTACCATTATTTCTGTATTTATAAAGCTAAAACACCTAGTGTCGTGGTATACCACTCAGATGTCGCGGGTTCGCGTCTCCCCGGGGCGATAAAAAATCACTGGCTCTGTAGCATGATCAGTTACTGCTGCAGTGTTGGGGGGTATGCTGCAGTGGGAGTTTCAAACCAACATTCTTTGGAAGCTTAAAGAATTTCAAGTCAGTGGCCCCTTTGGTGTGCTTGTTCCATGTGAATAGGTTTCATCTAATAATAATAATAATAATAATAATAATAATAATAATAATAATAATAATAATAATAATAATAATAATAATAATAATGCATACTTTCCAGCTAACAATTATTTCTTGAATTTCAAGTCAGTGGCTCCTTTGGTGTGCTTGTTCCATGTGTATAGGTTTCATCTAATAATAATAATAATAATAATAATAATAATAATAATAATAATAATAATAATAATAATAAATACTCTTTGGAAGCGCCAGTTTCAACTCATTGGCCCCTGTGGACTTGTTCCATACGAATGGGTTCAGCTTCTGAATAATAATAATAATAATAATAATGATAATAATAATAATAATAATAATAATAATAATAATAATAATAATAATAATAATAATAATAATAATTATGGAGAAACAAATCCACAGTTATGTATATGTACACATATATTTAAAGATAAGTCTGTACAGATTTATCTTTAAGTACATGTACTTATACATAACTATGGTTTTGTTTCTCGATTAATAATAATAATAATAATAATAATAATAATAATAATAATAATAATAATAATAATAATAATAATAATAATATCGGGACGTTTACGAATACCACGTTCAGTAGCCGCGGGAAAATGGCTAAAATGCAACGCAGGGAACAATACCTTAAGCCCCGTGTAACATAACAAAGGTTTGTTTGTCTGGTAGAGAGAGGATACAGATATGGATCTCTCTCTCTCTCTCTCTCTCTCTCTCTCTCTCTCTCTCTCTCTCTCTCTCTAAGCCTTTGGTGTTTACCATTTTTATATAATTCTGTGACTTTTGTATACGATGGTGCAAAAATTTACGCTGATAAGAATAAACACACACTCTCTCTCTCTCTCTCTCTCTCTCTCTCTCTCTCTCTCTCTCTCTCTCTCTCTCTCTCTCTCTCTCTCTCTCTCTGCCTTTGGTGTTTACTGCTTTTATATAATCCTGTGACTTTTATATATTATAATACAAAAATTTACTCAGATAAGAATAAACCCTTCTCTCTCTCTCTCTCTCTCTCTCTCTCTCTCTCTCTCTCTCTCTCTCTCTCATCTCTCTCTCTCTCTCTCTCTC